>OX333074.1:16242366-16434786 GCA_946863875.1 Alloplasta piceator
AAAAAAATTCGTCGACTCAACCAAATATCTCAGTGCTCTGAGCAACAGACGAGAAGTTGGTTGGATCAACGATTTTTATATACACTACTGGAAAAAATTGAAGGAAAAAATGTCCTAAATTTAAGTGGTTTTTCACGATGCTGTATCTCAGTCAAAAATGGTCGTATCGAAGTCTATAAAAAAGCATTTTGAAGCTTTAAGTTTCTAGTCTTAAGATCTTTCAGCGAAAAAAATCGAAGTTCTAGGTTTCATGCAATCCTAAGAAATAGTGAGAAATTTGGTAAATTTTTAGTACTTTTTTTTTTGACTGAAGTTATTTGAAAAACATTTTTTCAGCTAAAATATTGTATGGGCCGGATAACTTGTTTATTTAGCTTTACCTTGATGCGACCATTTTTCGTTGAGATATCGGACTTTTAATCATAAAAGGATCCTTTTGTGTTTGGCTATTGATATCTCAGCAACCAATGATCGTAAAGAAATTAATGGGGGCATTTCAAAAACTTAAATTAATGCCTTACAAGGATTAAAGATAGTTTTTTGAGAACAAAAAGTTTCCCTCCTTGCCATGAATTTGAAAGAAAAGGAGAAAAAGGGCTATTTATGGTTTTTCGGAAAATCGACGGCTAAATTAAAAATATTGACAAAACGACTAATGAAGAGCGGTTTTTTTGTTTCAAGCAAGCGAATTTTTGAAAAAAAAGGATCATGTTTATGCCCCTTTTTCCCTCTTTCAAGAAACTGCAGCCGAAAAAAAGTACTAAAAATTTGCAATTTTTTTTTTTCTTATTTCTTAGGATTGCGTGAAACCTGTAGCTTCGGATTCTAGGGTCCGCGAATATGCAAGACAACTACATCAGTCATAAAAATTCATGAACTTTCAAATTATCTATTTTCGGGTTCAAACCCCACTGAGGGCGAAATTTTTTTTTCTTAAAATTTTTTTTTTCCGTATCTTGACAATTAGAAACTATCAATTGTGAATATAGAATTGAATTTCATCGTAATAAATGATAAATATATGGGAAAAATAAATGATTCTCTCTTAAAGGCCCCGATACGGAATCTTTTAAGGGCCCCGATACGGCATCTTTTAAGGGTCCCGATCGGGAATCCTTTAAGGGCCCCGCTTAATAAAGTGGGACAATCCCTAACGGGACCTGAACAGGTTTCCTTGTCGGGCCCCTGTATTTATACGGAAAAGTTAATCGGGCCCCAATGGATCCCCTAACAAAATTTCCACACGGGTAATCAAGTCAGTTGTGTTAACTAGTCACATCAAGTAACTATGAATAGTAGATGGAACTAATGCTTGGTGGTTATTGTAACGAAGCAGATGGCTATGGTAACCAAAATTCACCCAACAAATTAGTTGGTTGTCCCAACCAACATTTTTTTTCCGTGGCGAATGTTGTGCCTCATTGTCTCCCGGAATGTTCATTTGATACGGAAAAAATTCTTCATCCTCCCGACGGGCTACTTTCTAATCCGATAATATACCCGAAAAAAATTGTTGGCTCGACTACACTTTACGAGACATAAAATTTTACAACGCGCCATTAACGACTCGCATGAACGACTACGATTCTACGAGAGCGTTTCGATACTTTTTGCCGTGAAACGCGAATCAGCGTGTGCGAGAAACATTGAATTTTATTACCAACGTTACGTCGCTTGGAGTCGCGCAGAAAAATCTCTCGCGAATGGTCGACGATGGCCCAGGGGGTTGTATAGTCAAAGCGGCAGAAGCTTTCCTTCTTTCTCTCTGTCTCCCTCCCTCTCTCTCTCTCTCTCTCTCTCTCTCTCTCTCTCTCTCTCTCTCTCTCTCTCTCTCTCTCTCTCTGTCATTCTCATTCTCTTCCTGTCTCACTCTCTCGAACTCTATCCACTATTCCGGTACACGACACGAACGTATTCGCGGGTTCCGCGAGTCAGCCCAAGTCGGCAGTGATTTAATACCCTAGGGGTGGCAGGCTGAGCGTCACGAGCAGCAGTGGTGTATACGATGTCAGTATATATACATATATATGGAGCGTCCCATCCCAAATCGGACAGTTTGAAATTTTTTTTTCTTAATTCCTCAATTTTTTTTTATTTTTTAGTACCCATCAAAAGATCCTTCCTGTTGAATTTTGAGATTTTTTTGATTACCCGTTCAAAAGATATTAAATTAACAAAAAATTCGCACATTTTCTGGTATTTTGATCGTAACTTCTTTGATAATGATCCAAATTGAAAGTTTTTTCTTCAAAATTTTTGTTTTTTATGGCCTTTTCAGATAAAAATACAACAAAAATATTCGACGATCTTTTGAATGAGTTTTTTGAGTTTTAAACTTTAAATCGCGTTTTTAAAAGTGAGTGTCAATTTTTGTTTATTTTTTTAATTTTTCTCTTTAAACATCTATCTATTCAACAATTTTTAAGACTAGTCCGATCGTGGGATTTCCATAACTACTATTTTTTTCGATTTTTGACATAAAATTTTTTTTTTTCTATGAATTATTATAAATACCAATTTTTGTTACTGTATAGTATTTTTTTCAATATTTAGAATTTATTTTGACACTTTTTTATTGTTAACAGGTTCTTAAAATTAACAATTGATCGTTAAGTCGGTTTATGAACAATAATAACAACAGTTTTTATTTATTAACGTATTTTTTTGAAAACCTTACATATACGATTATTCCCTGAATTAGAATATTCTTTAGCTAATACGTTTCCGTTGCTCATTGGAATAATTGAATAAAATTTTTGTGTCCCCCTGTGATTGACTTCATATTATTGTATCGAAAATAAAATCTTTCTTTTGCATCTAAATAATGTTTCTCAGGTGAAAATTTGACAGCAATATTCGGTAGACTATTTGAGTCAATGCCCACTCATAGAATTCTTGAACTGTTGTTATTTGCTCATCGATTGATTATTAATTTAAAAAGTCTGTTAGAAATGAAAGAGTGTCAAAATTAATTCCAAATGATTAAAAAAATACTATAGAGTAACAAAAATTGATATTCATAATAATTTATGAAAAAAAAAAATTTTCAATCGAAAAAAAATAGTAGTTATTTAAATCCCACGATCGGACTAGTCTTAGAAATTGTTAAATAGATGGATGTTTGAAACAAAAAATTTTAAAAAAAATCACAAATGACACTCATTTTAAAAACGCGATCTAAAGTTTAAAACTCAAAAAACTCATTCAAGAAAGCGTCGAATATTTTTGTTGTATTTTTTTTCTGAAAAAGGCATAAAAAAACAACAAATTGAAAAAAAACTTTCAATTTTGACCATTATTAAAGAAGTTATGACCAAAATACCAAAAAGAGCGGGTTTTTGTTACTTTCATATCTTTTGAACGGGTAATAAAAAAAATCTCAAAATTTAACAGGAAGGGTCTTTTGATGGGTAATAAAAAATATAAAAAAATTGAGAAAATAAAAATAAAGTTTTTCAAACTGTCCGATTTGGGATGGAACGCCCTATATATATGTATATGTATACACTATAGCTATAGTGACGTTGGTCCCGGGGCTGTCGCTGCATCAACCCTCACTCCCAACGTCGACGAGAAAGTGATGGAGCTCGTTGCCAACGCTACTCTTTCCACTATTATTCATCTCGATTCACGATATGCAATGTATATGCACTAGGGCGATTCAAATAACACGTTTTTTACCTATCGCACTGCTTATCATGATGTTTTTCTACCTTTTTTGAGAACTCCGTACCTTTAAAAAAAAATAATAGAACCCTTGTAAGATAGCCCTTGTGATCATCCGCCTGTTGCAATAGTTTTCCTCAAAAACAATGTAACGTAGACATTCGAAATTTGAACATTGCTTCCTCCCTTTTTTCCGTCGTTCATCAAGCCTTCTTTATGAGGACCTCCTTGACCATCTTGATGACGTGTATACTTATTATCTTATTATGATGGCTTTCTCATAAAGGAAGCTTGAGGACAGAGATGGGCAGTAATCGATTACGTCCGACTACGGATTACAAATGTAATCCGTAATCCAATTATTCGGATTACAGATTATAAATGTAATCCGTAATCCAATCAGTCGGATTACAAAATATGCAAAAAAAATACGAAAAACGAATTTAATATTAATATAATAACGAAAAATATAAAAAATAGCTGTTACTTCACGGTGTTTAGGAATCCCATAATATAAAAAATACCAAAAATTCGTTTTCCGTATTCGACGAAAAGAATTACGGATTACATTTGCAATTTGTAATCCGACTGATTGGATTACGGATTACATTTATAATTAGTAATCCGAATAATTGGATTATGGATTACATTTGTAATCTGTAATCCGACTTATTGGAATACGGATTACATTTATAATCTGTAATCCGAATAATTGGATTACGGATTACATTTGTAATCTGTAATCTGAATAATTGGATTACGGATTACATTTGTAATCTGTAATCCGAAAATTGAATTACGGATTACATTTTTAATCTGTAATCCGAATAATTGGATTACGGATTACATTTATAATCTGTAATCCGAAAATTGGATTACGGATTACATTTGTAATCTGTAATCCGAATAATTGGATTACGGATTACATTTGTAACCTGTAATCCGAATAATTGGATTACGGATTACATTTGTAATCTGTAATCCGACTTATTGGATTACGGATTACATTTATAATCTGTAATCCGGATAATTGGATTACGGATTACATTTGTAATCTGTAATCCGAATAATTCGATTACGGATTACATTCATAATCTGTAATCCGAATAATTGGATTACGGATTACATTTGTAATTTGTAATTTGTAATCCGGGATTACGATTACGCCCATCTCTGCTTGAGGAACAATGGAAACAATTGAGGAAGCTATGTGCAAATTTCCAATTTGCATGATTTCTTAGGAACTCCGTTCCATTGCATTATTGTTGTCATCTAGTGTATTGGTGCTAAAAAAGTGAACTCTATAGGCGCTGAATTAGGAAACTTAGTGTTCAGAAGGATTTTTTGAAAATTGCAAAAAAAAAATTAGAGCGAACCTCTCGAGCGTTTTTTAAAAACTTCAACACTAACATTCATGTCATCTAGTGTACTTGTGTAAAAAATTTCAGGTCGATGCCTCGAAAAATGCGAATGTTAAAACGTAAACACATTTTTCTGAAATTCAGTATTATTTCTCGTTGTCATTGAATGTATCGTCACGAAAAATGAGCTTGGTAGATGCAAATTTACAAAAGTTAGAATACTCGGAAACTTTTTGCTAAGAATTGGGATTTTTTTTAAACACGGAACTTTTCGCGCGATTTTTCCCGTATTCAGTCCCAACTGTCCTTATTACGAAATGTATCTCCACAAAAAATTTCAGCTTGATGAGTGCAAAATTACAAAAGTTAGCGTTTCCACAAACATTCTGCAAGAATCAAAAGCCCCGCCAAATTGACAATTTTCTTGCAATTTCGAGAAATTTTGCACTGAATAAAGGGACATAGATGATCTACTTGCATACACATACACGTACATACGTCTGGACATTTTTTCAAAATGTGATTTTTCGACGTTTTGGGACATCTTGAACATACTGACATGAAAATTGCGAACAAATTTTTTTTTCGAGAAAACATAGCTTCCTTTATGATCCCTCAAAATTATTTTAGATAAACATAGGCGGTCAGTTTGGAGCAAACAAATTTTTAAGCAATGCATGGTGTAAGGTATCATTTCAAAAGCCATCTTTATTGATTCTAAAAATATATATTTTTCATAATTTATGGTACGGTGGCCTTGATGATATGGTTCAAAGTTTGGTAGAAATAATTATCCTCCCTCCTCCTAATATCGTTGATTTCTAAAGTCAAGATTTACTATTAGAGTTTAATAGGGCTAGTAGATATTGACCAAGAAACTACTCGTTTTTTCGACATTGATTTTTCTGTTTATTAGTAAATGGCCTAAGGTATCATTTGAGAGAGTAACCTCTTAGAAATCTAAAATTTTTTGAAAATATTTTTGGTCGCGTGGTTTCAATGATATATTTCAATATTTAGTAGAGACGATCTTCCCCCGCTGATCTCTTAGGTTTCTAGAAGTAAAATTTAGATATTAATAGAGTCAGAAGATATTGAGTCATAACTGAATGTCTCGACAAGTGTTTCTTTCGACTTTTACAACGAACGGGTTATCACTTGGGTATGGATAGAAAGCTCGATAAATAATTTGTTGTTTAATTGTGAAATAAATGCTGAACCAAATTTTAGAAGATCGAGTCGTACGTTGCTTAAATTGACCGAAAATATCTCAACTCTTACATATATCTACTTTCAATGTACCTGAAATTTTATTTTCAGATCCAAAGTCTGCGTTCGAAAATTTTGGAGCGAACGCTGTTATAACTTTCCAATCATGACATTTAACCACGAAAGGCAATTTTCCAAAAGCTTCACAATCAAAATTCTTCATGAGTCGATTCGTGAGCCCGTGCGTGAATTTGATTGAGGCCCCGATCAGTGTTCCCTAACTTACTTCGGGCCCTTGACTGGGAGTCCAATAGGGCCCCTGAAGGGACGGTCACGCTTTTTCGACAAGGGCCTTAAAAGGTTGCCAAAAGAGGGCCTTTGCAACCGCTTCACGTCTGCCATGTCGAATCCACGACAAGCCCATGGTCCAGCCCTATCAGGGTACGTACGTAGTATCGCTATACATGTAGATTGTAAAATTGAATTATTTCAATAATAATAACAATATTATTATTATCATTAATAATTATTATATATTATAATAATACATTATTATTAATCATTATTATTTTATATTATAATAATATGTTATTAATGATTCTCCAAGAGAATTTTTACAAAAACATAGTATAAAGCAGAGGATTTCTATGTAGAAATCTTGCGGGTATGACTTCCCTCGAGGCATGACTTCCTGAGAGGCCTGACTCTGCGGTGTCGAATACGACCCGTGCTCCCACTTCGGCTATATAAGCATACCATTTGCATATTGCGTATGCGAGAGAGCGCATGCCGTATGCGACATCTCATGGCGAGTCTTGGAACTAACTCCCCGTGAAGCCCGATTAAGCCCTCAAAGGGTTGCCACGTCAGTGCCATGTTTGAAATAATTAGGGCTTCGATACTTTCGCCCTATTTGGGCCCAATTTGTTTCTGTTGTAATTATACCAACTTCTTTCAATATGGGTTGCCTGATCGAAGACCGACAAGGTCCTCAACGGGTTACCTTTGGTCAGCTCTATTGTAAGTAAGCCTGGCAACCTTGGCATTGCCCTGTCACGGCCCCACCTGGCGGTGTTATGGCAATCCATGACAGGGCATCCAGATTTAAGCCCGACAAGGTCCTCAACGGGTTGCCTTAGGTCAGCCATATTGTAAATAGGCCTGGCAACCTTGGCATTGCCCCGTCGGGGCACAACCTGGCGGTGTAAGGGCAGTTCCTTACAGGGCATCCATGTCCAAGCCCGACAAGGTCCCGACTTAAGTCAGGGCTTCCCTAGAATTTTCACGCACGGGAGGTATCAAATTCTTGCGATGACTGTGATCTCTGACATCATGTACACGGATCAGCTAGGACAAACTTTCAGGCCAAATTTGCACGAGCTATGTTACAACTAGATCAATATTTATTATTGAAAATTGCATCCACCGAATGATCGTATGTATCAATGTGTGCAATTTGAAAGAAAAAATTCCGGGAAATTTGTAATCATCATTCATTCCCTCACGTTGACCTCATCATCGGTACCAGGGTTGGCTAACGTGAAATATATGTATAATCAAAGAGAGAGAGAGAGAGAGAGAGAGAGAGAGAGAGAGAGAGAGAGACGATTACTGCGACGTACGAACCAATAGAAAGACTGACCGCGGCTTCATAAACACTTCTTTCTTTCTCTCACGTTCGCGCTGAAAATCCTCCCCATTCGTGTCACTGTCTACGTGCGAGTTTTCAAATTTGCGTGTGATTTCGGCACGCGTACGTTTGTGCGTGCGAATGAGGGTGCGAGATTGGCGCGGAATAATTGTTAATAAACAATCGACACTGGATAAACGCGGCAAGTTGAAACGGGCATGAAGCAAACGAGGGATGATTCGCGCGTGTGTGTGGGGTTGGTGAACATCCACAACTCCCGGGCGTTTCGTCGATCGGACTGAAAGGTAGGAATATAGGGATGCGTTCCTCTTGCATCCCCCAAAACCACCTAAAGACAGAGAGAGATGGTGATATGAAGATAGATGGATGACGAAGAGTGAGGATCGACGGAGATCGCGGCAGGTTGCGAGGGGTTGAAACGCGAGAGAGTAGCGAGTAGGCTGAGGGGGTTGGGGGCGGGTTGGTGAGGGTTGGTGTGTTGGGTTTATCGCGTGCGTGTCGCGCATTAACGGCATTACCATACGGAATCCTAAACGGGATTGCGAGATTTTGTCGCGAATCGCCAATTTGCATGATTGATTGTGCGCCATCGATCCTTCCACATCCAACCCTCTGCATAAACATACCCGCACCTACGCACACGCACACGCACACGCACACGCACACGCACACGCACACGCACACGCACACGCACACGCACACGCACACGCACACGCACACGCACACGCACACGCACACGCACACGCACACGCACACGCACACGCACACGCACACGCACACGCACACGCACATGCACACGTACACACATGCGAGTGTTCAATCTCTCTCTCTCTCTCTTCATTTCATATACATAAACACGTTAAAGCATATATTGCCACTGCTGTGCTTTCCCTCGAAACTGGGAATTTATTATTATCGCACACTCTCGCCTCTCACACGCACATACAAATTTTATAACCTATACCGCGGAACTCGTGGCCTAAAAAGGGAAAAAATTGACTATCCGACCGTGTAATAAATTCAAAATTATAATCTTGATAATGGCGCGGAATATTTCGCGAATATCACGAACAAATGATGTGTTCGTAAGGGTGAAAAAAAATTGATACATGTATATATGTATACGTATTATAAATTCTGCAAAGCTCTCGGCTGGGCTTATTCATTGACAATACGAGAATATATCGGCTCTTCGTAAACGCCCGTACGTGATATTATAATTTAGTTATGCGAACGGTTAATCCTCTGTCGGCTTTATTGATATTTTATCTTAATTGATTATTCAATATTCTAATCTCACAGGCAATCCAGCGTGCGGCATGATTTTGCATCGATTTTCCTCTATTTCACGTGATTATTTCTCACATTTTCGTGCTATCACGATGCTACACGATAATTTAACGATTGAATCGTGCTCATTAGGATTGGTATTTGTTTGGTATGAAAACAAATGAAACGGACTAAAAAGTATAAAATAATTTCTTCAAGCTCCGTGAAAAATAAAACCGAGATTTCTAACCTCTTACAGATCGTCCCGAAAATTTGTCGTTGTAAATTTTTAATAGCTGTTGAAATACTTGTGCGACTTGAAACGAAAAACGTGGGGCGCGTGCATTACATAACTACATGAAGTGAAGAGAGTAGCTATCAATGAGAGAACTCATTTATCAGTTCACATTATTTGCGGTGCAATACAATTGATGACCGAACTATTAGTGCATCAGTTTTCTGTTGCAGACACTCCATGTTGTTCGTTTCAAATCTCACAGGTGTTTTAATAGCTAATAATCACCATTGGTAACCATCCCAGCAAACACACTTGGATGATTTACGAAACATTTACGTATAATTGAAATGTAATAACTACGTCATATAATGTTCATCACAAATTCGTAACTTTTTCATAACGCACGTAAACGAGATGTATATAATACGTCCTGACGATATGTAGTAAGGATGTCAATGAAAGATGTAGGAATTACGAAAAACTATAGACATCACAAATACGTAACATTGATACGTCAAGATCTCGTCACTCTTATACGAGATATTTACATGTACTGTAAACTTGTCAAACTGTTACGAGTCGATGCTGTAACAATTATAGAACATTGGTGATATTATAATCTCGTAGTATAGGCTACGTAGCAAAGATGTCACACTGTGACATAAATGTTATAAGACATTTCTTGTAACAAATCCGTAACAATTATAGAACATTGCTGTAACAATTATAGAACATTGGTGATATTATAATCTCGTAGTATAGGCTACGTAGCAAATATGTATAATGTGTGACATAAATGTCGCAAGTCATTTCTTGTAACAAATCCGGAACATATACGTATCATATATTACGAGAAATGTCTTCAATCATTTTAAGGTTATGTCGATTAAGGAACGTAAACAATATGTGAGTGTAAAGTACAAGGCGGTGATATCGAATAATCCAGCGTAATACAGAATAAACCAGAATAATATAGCATGCATTGCAAGAGGTAAGTTTAATGTAATCCCTTTATTTAAAAGAAAAAAATAAGTTATATGGGTATTTGCCGTGATGGAAAAACACCCAGGAATTTCCCTTACTCGGTTTATAACCTTATTCGCGTTGCACGTTCGCTTAATTTCTCTTTGCCCTTTCTTTCTGTGTTGCAGGCCTGTTTTCAAATTGATAGCCTATTTTCAATTTTCCAGGCATTGTCCTGGTCACAATTTTGACTTTAATCAAAATTTGCCGCGCTCATCCCATAATAAAAAGTCTTACGAAGGAAATGAGACGTCGTAGAACAAAATCTATCTAGCAATTCTTTCTGAATCATGCGCAGAGTGTAAGAACCCAGTTTTGAGTTTTTACACTCTGTGTAAAAACCTAGCTTTGAGTTTTTACACTCTGCCGCTGATTCAGAAAGAATTGATAGACAGATTTTGTTCTACGACGTCTCATTTCCTTCGTAACTCATTTTCCCATGGGATGAGCATGACACATGTTTTTTGCTCTTTATTTCAGAGTTGCAGGCCTGCTTTGAAATTGTTAGCCTATTTTGAACTTTCCAGGCATTGTCCTGGTCGAAATTTTGACTTTAATCAAAATGTGCCACGCTCATCCCATAGGAAAAAGTGTTACGAAGGAAATGAGACGTCGTAGAACAAAATCTATCTAGCAATTCTTTCGGAATCATGCGCAGAGTGTAAGAACCCAGTTTTGAGTTTTTACACTCTGTGTAAAAACCTAGCTTTGAGTTTTTACACTGTGCGCATGATTCAGAAAGAATTGATAGACAGATTTTGTTCTACGACGTCTCATTTCGTTCGTAACTCGTTTTCCTATCAGATGAGCACGGCATATGTTTTTTGCTCTTTATTTCAGAGTTGCAGGCCTGCTTTAAAATTGTTAGCCTATTTTGAACTTTCCAGACATTGTCCTGGTCACAATTTTGACTTTAATCAAAATGTGCCGCGCTCATCCCATAGGAAAAAGTGTTACGAAGGAAATGAGACGTCGTTGAACAAAATCTATCTAACAATTCTTTCGGCATCATGCACAGAGTGTAAGAACCCAGTTTTGAGTTTTCACACTCTGTGTAAAAACCTAGCTTTGAGTTTTTATACTCTGCGCATGATTCAGAAAGAATTGATAGACAGATTTTGTTCTACGACGTCTCATTTCCTTCGTAACTCATTTTCCCATGAGATGAGCATGACACATGTTTTCTGCTCTTTGTTTCAGAGTTGCAAGCCTGCTTTGAAATTGTTAGCCTATTTTGAACTTTCCAGGCATTGTCCTGGTCACAATTTTGACTTTCATCAAAATGTGCCACGCTCATCCCGTGGGAAAAAGTTTACAAAGGAAATGAGACGTCGCCAGCAGCTTATTAGCGTAGAGTATAAAAACTCAAAACTAGGCTTTTCAGGACACCGGTGCACCTTGAGGGTTCTAACTAGTCCCAAAAAATTGTTCATTTGGTACCTCAAATGGTGGACGATACATCATATTTGTAGGTATTCTACAAAAATTATAAATTATAATTAAAATGTACTTTTCAAATGTTAAAATAAAAATAAAACTCCAACCTAATGTGTAGGTTGGAAATACATAAATTTCTTGTAATTTGTTCATAAAATATGTATATACGTAAATTACCTGTAACCACGAAATCACATTGACATCATTGTTACGAGTATTATGCGTTACCAGGGTTACGCTTCGTTTCGTAGGAGTTACATCAATGAGCTGAGTTTGTTACAACTATGATCTGAGTTTGTTACATCTATTATCTGAGTTTGTTATGGCTATGTGATGAGTTTGTTACATCTATGAGCTGAATATGTTACATCTTGGGTATGAGTTTATTTCATTATTATTTCTCGTAGATGTTTCGTATCTGTGACTTGCTTATAGGATGACATATTTGAGAACAAACTCTGCTTCATTCACGGAGTTTGTGACATAAATGTTATGTCCAATGTAACACACGTTACGTAACATTTTCGTAACTATTTCGGAACTGTGTTTGCTGGGATTGCTATGGTAGCTGCTGCCATAGTAACCGTTGCTATGGTAACCGTTGCTATGGTAACCATTGCCATGGTGACCGTTGCTATGGCAATCGTTGCTATGGTAACCGTTGCTATGGTAACCATTGCCATAATAACCGTTGCTATGGCAATCGTTGCCATGGCAACCATTGCTATGGTAACCGTTTCTATGATAGTTGTTAAAATTATAAAATTATTTTTAAAACCTATAATCACAATTACGATTTCTATTCCATATTTTCTTACATTGTCATTCAATTCTGCGCTACGTTCAAAATTTCAAGACTGTAATCGGAAAAATAGTTTAAAATCAAATACAAAATTCCACCCGGACAGTCTTTCAAGAAAGCAAGTTTAAAAAAACGTGGTAATAAAATAATCAAAAAATACGTGTGGCCCTTGAGACAGGCATGATAGAAAAAAAATGTAAGTTTTGTTAGCTCTCTTCAGTCTTGTCATAATAATGTGGATGATTCAATTTAAAAAAAATATACGCAGTAGTAAAAAAAATTATGCAGAATTAAGTTTTGGATTCTCGAAGCTTTTCATATGAGGAAACCGAACTTCAGAAAATACTCGCATAGAGAAATAGTCTCGTTTGAGACTATGCAAACGTAACGCAGAATAGCAAATTAAAATCCGAAAAATAGTTAGAAAATTCAAACACTTGAAGCAATTAGGGCAGTACGTGGCTAAAGTAGGGCAGAAAACCCGAAGCTTCAAACTGAGAAAACTTATACAGGGTGTCTCAGGGGTGAAGGTCAATACCGTGAGAGTAGATTCATGATGTAGTATCGAGTAGAAAAGTCCTGTGCCATTTTTTAATATTGTAAACCTCTGAATTGTTATTGATTTTCTCAATCACCCAATGGGATGCGCCATTTACCTTGCTCACACCATCGAGCACGAGGGTAGGCATGGTGGGATCATGGCTCATCCCAATGAGCGCATCTCATTGGCTGATTAAAAAAATTAATAACAATTATGGGGTTCAAAATAACAAAAAACGGCAAAGGACTTTTCTACTTGATAATACGTCACGAATCTACCTTCACGATATTGACGTTCACCTTTAAGACACGCTGTATAGCTGATCCGAAGTATTTTCTTTAATATTCGAGTTTTTTCTTCCAACTTTGTAGCCTTCTGCAACGTATCCGGTTGCTTTGCATTAAGTTGAGCCGGAATGAGAGGGCGAATAGACAGAGAAATGTAGCTGCAATCCGATCCGACACGTTTCAGCAATATCCAGTGTTAACTCTTTCTCTCTCTTTCCCTGGGCTCTCACGTACATGCTGCTGGGTCTGTAATTTCATATCGGTATTTGGCCAGCAATATAATTACTTTAACGTCACCGGATCAAGAATTGAAAAACCCCACTTCCCCCCCTCCACCATTTCTATCTTACTTTGGGTGTGAGACGATCGAAATATTTGTAACGAGCGTGTAAATTTTCTCTCCCTCCGTATTAAGTCCACTAGAGTTTCAACGACGGAGAATAGATTGCTTCAATTTAAGTGGAGTTTGGCCAGAGTGCAAGCTCCTTCTCGCTTCCTCTTTCTAGCTTGGAAGCGCGGCAATGCGAGTCTCAAAATGGTTGCCTTGTGTGTATACGTGTGTGTTAGCAACCTCGAGCTTAATTTAGTCCCGGCTTAACCCCAGATTAGTTTCCACACTTAGGACAACGTGGTCTTTCTCTCTCATCCCTTTCCTCCGATCCAACGAAAACTCCCTTCTACCCTTCTTCCACTGAAGTTATTTTCATTTCCTCAAAATCAAGATATCAAATAGATTTTTCTGTCCACAATTACAACTTGATTCAACCAAAAGTGGGAAGATTCAATTATCGACTGCTCGAAACCTATCTCCCGCCTGAAAGACAGTTTTTACTATTTCTAGGATTGAACCTCATGATTCTGGAAAGATGTTTATTGATGATGGTTCTGGGTTATACTTTTTCTCTGTGGTTGGAAAATTGCTGAACGAGGGGTGAGAAAGGGACATTGTGTGGAAACTTTGGTTATAACGGGGAGTCCACCGAATTTCCGGTTTCGGGCTGATGCGGAGAGTGCCTCGTGGCCAACGTGCGGGACAAACGGGGTTGCCCGCAAATTGCATTTTTGCCTCGTACGTGTGGATCTACATTGGTCCTCTCTCTCTCTCTCTCCCTGCTTCCCTTTCAACCCCTGGAAAAAGGTCGAGTTAGGCAATGGTTAAAACAGGGGGATCGACTGTCCCGTTGCGAAGAGCTTACAGGGATACCTAATGCAGCCTTTAATCTGTGGCAGGGACCAACGGCCATCGCGTTTTATACATATGCAACATCAGCTGTACAGGGATTTTGGAGAGAAAGCGCGGATGATGTTACGCGTGACGCGACAAATTTGCGGCCTGACGTTCTCGCCAAATTTCCTCTCTCTCGCTCTTTGTCCCCCGTTCCAGTCATTCGCTCTGGTCAGCTGCCTCTGCTGTTGGTAAAATTGACGGGAGATGATCCGCTCTCTCGTCTGCCCAACGGACCGTACAGCCCATCGATCCTCAACCATGGCATCCATCTCTGCCGTTTTGTTCTCTCGTTTATTAATCTATATAGAAATACGTTAGCGTTTAATGTTCGCTCACGATGTACATGTGATTTTCAACGTTATTCGCTTGAAAAGACACATCCTTGGACATGTGGATAAAACTTGAGGGAGAAAGAGAGGGAGAAGGAGAGAAAAGGTGTTTAATTTAATTTAGGATGAACCTTCTTGAAGTAAGAAATTTTAGATACGTGCTCCATATCCAGATAAAATAGTCGTTCATAGTAGAAATTGACAATGGGAATTTTTAGGACTTGAAGGGTCTCATCTATAGTCAACCGAAAAAAGAGTATATCTTAACTTTTTTTTTTTTTGAGAATTGAAAGTATACAATCTTAGAGAGATTTACTATTTCGAAACACTGCAAATTGGACATTTGCACATTGCTTCTTTATCTTTATCCATAGTTCCTTCATCACAAAGTATGGTGATCAAATTTGGCTTCCCCATAAAAGAAGCTTTGTTAACTATCGAAAAACATGACTAATCAATGTGGAATTTGACAAATTTTTTCAAATTTACTTCTTGCCAAAGATAATTTTTGCCAATTTCAATAGCAAAAAATCTTGATCAAAATTTTAAATACGTACAAAATTTCAGTACAATATCTCGCAAATGGCCGAAGTTAGAATACGCTAATTTTCAAAAATGATCATAATTTGATAACATTTTAATCATTCAATCGATTTTTGCCAAATTTAGTGACGAACAACCTCGATAGCTATATTAGCTCTGTGTAAAGTTTCCGTGCAATATCGTAAAAACTGCACAAGTTAGAGCATTTATGCTATTTGAAAAAAAAAAATAGTTCCATAAAATTTTAATCCCTCGATGGATTTTCACCAAGTTCAATACACACACACACATACACACACACACACACATCCATTCGGACATTTTTTCTAAATATGATTTCTCGATGTTTTAGGACATTTTGAACACATTGGCATGAAAATCTCGAACATTTTTTTTTTTACGAAAACAAAGCTTCCTTTATGAGGAAGCAAACAGTAATATCTGCAGAATACTAAATATTTTTTTTTTGCAGAAATTTTTAGTTACGACTGAGTTACAGCCAACGTCCTTTTAGTATTGAAGTACTTTAATATTTAAGCTTTTTGAAAAGTTTTTTGCAGTGAGCAATACTATTAAGAACTAGATCATCACAAAAAATCGAACGATTTTCATTAGTTTACTAGGTTATACTGTGAATAATCAAAGGAATTTCCAAAATTGTATCATTCTCTTTTTATTGGTATTAAAAAATTCGCATTCCTAACCGTGGAAATAAAATTGCGATAAATTGCTAGTCTCAACAACCATTTCATCTTACTTGAATTTGACATCTATTTAACCTTGAAATCAAGTCTGAATTTATATTTTCTAAAGCTTGCTGCATTTTATAATAGAAATTATTATGATCTTTTCATAATAGGAATTATTATTAATCGGTATTACTACTTATCAGTTTTTACAAAAATCGCCGAGGTAGCAAATCGGATAAAATATGGTTTCGCTAAAAAGGTCTCCGCGTTTTTACTATTCAGTTTTCTGAAAAAAAAACTGTCTTCTCATAAAACTTTTAGTTTTAGCAAGAAAAAACGATTTTTTTAAAAATTAAAACAAGCTTTTATTAGTTGTTAATAAAAAATAATTAAAAACTTAAAAATAAGGCTTTTCCGATTGGAAATAAGTTTTCAAATAAAAGCGTGTTACACCCTCTTTCTTCTTTTGCTGTTAAAATGTAACACGCTTTTATTTGAAAACTTATTTCCAATCGGAAAAGCTTTATTTTTAAGTTTTTAATTATTTTTTAGTAACAACTAATAAAAGCTTGATAAAAAAAAAATTTCCGCTTGTTTATTTATTACTTTTTAGTATTTATGATGTTAAATAACTAGTGTAGTAATGTATATCTAGTTTCGCATAATTTTTTGCGAACATAATGTTTCGCAAAATTTTTTGCACAAAAATTATTTTGCAAAATTTGTTAGACAAAATTATTTCACACAATTAATTTGCAACATTTTTCTGCAAAATTTATGCAAAAAAATGTTTTCAGAAAATTTTTTGGAAAAAGACTGTTGCGCAAAATTTTCGTAGAGAAATGTTGTAAATCGATTGCTTAAAACCATTTTGTAAACAAAATTTAGCAAAATAATTTTTTTGCAAACAATATTGCGAAACATTTTTTTTGCAAAAAATTATGTGAAACATTTTTTGTTCCAAAACAATTTTCAAGCAAATTTGTAATAAAAATCTTGCGAAACAATTTTGTTTGCAAAAAATTTGCAAATTTTTTGTGATAATATTGCATTGTCATCCGATTTACATATGCATGACGAATTTTAACTCAATCGTAAACCGGGAAGCGGGTCAAATTTCACTTGTAAGATTTGATTACACACAGACAGACACCGGCACAGGTGAAGCTAAATAAAGGCTTGTAAAAAAATCTAGTTCTGAAAAGACGACTTCAAACTGTCGGCAGCTTCATCATGAACTAACTAGTCGGAAATATTCGCCTCTCAGTTTATAAGTCTGGTTAATTAGGTTACAGCTCAATGTGACGAAAAAGGGTTGAAAGGTTCATGCAGAAAATAATATCATTCCCGAGAGAGCAGAGAGCGAGAGGGAACCGAAAATGCTAAAAAAATTGGCGCACCCTTTTGTGCCAGATAACGTTAATTATTTTGTCCAGGTCCTGTTCTCGACAAAATGGTCAGGGTGGGTCTATCCAGAGGGTGGAGGACAGGTACGAAGAAGGAGAAACAGAGAGAGAGAGAGAGAGAGAGAGAGAGAGAGAGAGAGAGAGAGAGAGAGAGAGAGAGAGAGAGAGAGAGAGAGAGAGAGAGAGAGAGAGAGAGAGAGAGAGAGAGAGAGAGCGAGAGAGAGAGAGAGAGGGAGAGAGAGAGAGAGAGAGAGAGAGAGAGAGAGAGAGAGGACCACCGCGTGGCGCGTTGTAAACACGAACCATAAATTCCCGTCAGCGGACGGAGCTACCCCAAACCGAACAGACCCTGGATTCGGCTGAACACAGCAAGGGATGAAGTTTGCAACGTGTTGTTTATTTGATGCAAATACGATGGAAAAAAAGAATTCACTGATGAACCCGTAATTATTATTAAATTAGCTTTTATCGGTTAATGAATGATTTCACCCTATTCGCAGGGAAAAATTTTAGGCACGTTACATTCCACCCCGATGAAGGCAGGAAGCAAATTTCAATACGTTTAAAATAACGATTGAGAGGTCAGTTTATTATTTCAGTGAAACGTGTTTTATCCACCTATATACTCGATGGTTATTCGTTTATAGATTGTGCACGTGCAAAATATGTCAAAAACTCAACTCGATTTTATCGCTGCAAGGGCTTGAAATGTGCTGTTTTCACTTTTTTTTCCCCCCATTCATTTGGATTATAAAATTCGACAGAATTATCAAGCGATAAATTCCGGCGACGAACAATTCGATCCTTCGAAATTGTGGATGAAGAAAAAGTCTTTTTCTAGATATACAAAGATATACGCGTTGTAATTAGAAGTTCATTAGACGGGAACGACCAATGAAGAGATTTTAATTAATTAATTAATTAATTAATTAAGCGATGCTTGCAATAGAAACCCTGTTGGCTGTTTAAAACTTCAATTTGAATGAGAGTACCAGAGTCTCCTAATTGAGGAATGTGGAGTCGTGAGACTTTCATCCTGTTTTCAGAGCGAGGCCTGAGAATCGATGTCTCGGCTTAATCCCGTGTCGGTAACACGATCGCGAACTAAGTGTACAGTATAGTACATAAAAAACCCATATGCATGCGTAAATGTAAGTTCTATGCAAAACGACACGATCGATTTCAGGTAACGATCCATTATACCTGATTTCCACGGTCGTTTTTCTTTTTATTGCCTCAACTTCAAAACAAAAGCATGAAAATTTAAAATTTTCATAACGCTTCTTCATCATTTTCTCAGTGAACAAGTGAGTTTCCCAATTTTCGCTTCTTTGCGAAGAAATTTTTATTATTATGAAAAAACACCGAGGGTGGGGTCTGCATTTGCATTTTTCCTTACTGCTGAGTTTTAGGGATGAGCGAATAATTCGAATTTTCGAACAATCTAGTATTTTTGCTTTCTCATAAAGGAAGCTTTGTTTTCGCGAAAAAAAAAATTTTCCGCAATTTTCACGTCAGTATGTTCAAAATGTCCCAAAACGTCGAGAAATCACATTTTGAAAAAATGTCCGGACGTATGTATGCGCGCGCGTGTGTGTGTGGGTGTATGTTTTGTGCTTTCCTTAAAATGAATATATCTGGAGAACGCTTTGGGCGATCGATTTGAAATTTGGTATACAAGTAGACTAAGTATGTCCCTGTTTTCAGTGCAAATTTTTTTGAAATTGCAAAATAATTGTCCATTTGGCTGGATTTTGTATTTTCTGTAAATTGTTTGTTAGTCGTCTAACTTTCGTAATTTTGCAGTTACCACCCTGAAATTTTACGTGCAGATAAACTTCATAATAAAGACGGTTGGGATTGAATTTGGGAAAAATCGCTCAAGAGGTTTGATCAAAAAAAAAAAAAAAAAAAATTTTGCAAAAAATTTGTAAGTTCTCTAACTTTTGTAACTTTGCATCTATTAAGCTGAATTTTTTTGTGACGATACATTCAATGACAATGAAAAATAAAACTGAATTTCATAAGAGTCGCGTGAGAGGTTCGGTTAAAATTTTTTTTTTTTAATTTCATGAAAATTTTGTTAACGCTCCAACATTCGCATTTGTAGAAGTATCAAGCTAAAAATTTTTGCACAAATACACTATATGATAAGAATGGTTAGGGTTGAATTTGGTGAAAAACGCTCAAGATGTTCGTTCGTAAAATTTTTTTGAAATTTTCGAAAAATAATTGTTAACACTAAGTTTCCTAATTTAGCAGCTATTGAGTTCACTTCTTTAGTACCAATACAGTGGACGACAAAAACAATTAATAATGTAATTGAACGGAATTGTTAAAAACTCATGCAAATTTCAAACTTGCACATAGCTTCTTCATTTGTTTCCGTCGTTCGTGGAGCTTCCTTTATGAGGAAGCCATGATAATAAACATACATGTCATCAAGATGGTCAAAAAGATCCTCATAAAGGAGGGTTGAGGAATGACGGAAGAAAATGAGGAAGCTATGTGCAAATTTCAAATTTTTTTAAGCTCAATTCGTTTATCGATTTATTTCTTCCTCGAAATTTTGGTGTCTTGTTCCATCGATAAAGAAGTAAATGGAAAAAATGTACTTGTTTGTTACTCTGCGTCGTTCGAAACCTTCAAATGACTGAACACTTTGATTTATTCGATCTTTCGAATATCGCTATTCGATTTAATTCATATTTCAACAGAAATTTAGTTCAGAATTCATAGTATCAAATAAATGTTTCTTCTGCATTAAACTTCATGGCAATTTCTTTACGATAGTCAAATATCCTTTACAAAAAACCTATTCGATTTTATTATCAAAATAAAAGAATTGATTTTATTATCAAAAGTGGATTACAAATGAAGGTAACATTTTTTATTAGAATGAATTTTATTAGAATCGCAATATTTTCGCTTCGTAATTAACTACACTTGAGAGGAACGAGTCAGCTTCAAAACTCCGATTCTTGAACATAAATATAAATGTTCGTTGAATATGTTTAAACCTGACCAATCCTCCATCATTTGACGTACCAAATGAAGAAATTTTTGACGCTAGTTGGAACTCTTAAGATGCAGAGGTCCTCTCATAAATTAATTTTTGAGTTGCATTGCACTGTGCACAACTCTGACCAAACCGCTTGACGGATCTTATCCTACGACGTCTCATTTTCTTCTCAACAATTTTACGGACTGCTTAAATGTGGCACATTTTTTTTTTAGGCCCTCATTATAGACTTACAGGACACTTTTTGAATGTTTGAAACAAAAAATTGGTGAAAGATTCAATAAGTGGCCTGTAACTATAATAAGGACCTAAAAAAATGTGCCAAATTTAAGCAGTCTGGAAAAGTGTTACATAGAAAATGAGACGTCGTAGGATCAGATCCGTCAAGCGGTTTGGTCAGCATCGTGCACTGCGGCGCTGCGATACTCAAAAATTGATTTATGAGAGATCCGCTGCACCTTAATGGTTCTAACTAACATCAAAAATTTCTTCATTGCATACCTCAAATGATGGATCATCGGTCAGGTTTATACGTATTCGACGAACATTTATATGTATGTTCAAAGATCGGCGTTTTAACGTTGATGCGACCCCCTTAAATCAAATCTTCTTTATTTGACGTTATTTTCTTTCTTATTCAAAAATAAAGAACTGTCTTTAGCATTGAGACCCCTTAATGTTCGCAAAACTTTTTTTTTGCAACAATAGAAAGTAATAACTTAATATTCACCTTAGTTTTTTGTCAGAAGACAAAAAGAATCACTAAAACGTCTTAAGAGGAGGCTGAATACCATTTTTATTCAATCCCTACATTATCGACGTATCATCGTCGCCCAGTCTTTCTCCGACAACCATGGATGAAAATTAATTACATTTTGACAATTAAGGGGGGGATAAATTAATTAACAATTAATTGTCAATTGAGAGGCTAAAATGCGTTACAGCTAATGCCAATGAACTCATTCGAGCCCCCTAAATATTATAGGTTACTCGTCAGAATTCGCACCCTCAGTCGCACGTCTGTTAACTACATTTCGCCATTTCGTTTTTCAATAAAACTACAATTTATCGATATTTATCTCTTGATGTGCCATCCAAACTTACGGCTTGTCATTTTGACAAAATAATGTCGAAAACGTCTCGATATTTGTATCGTGGCGTTCTTCATGGAGCCTCACTCTTGGTTTTACCCGAAATGCAGTAAAAGTTTAATAATTTATGTTTTTTAATTACAGTTTCTTGGTGGTAAATGAATCTGTAAATTTTGTTTTGTTTTTCGGAAAAATTTTAGTGAGGCTCCATTCCTGCCATTGTTCCGATGATGTTGTTAAAATTTTATTCAATTCCATCCATTTGTATAAGAGCAAGTTTGGATGGCAATTTCGAGGTGTTAGGGTCGGTATTTAGCCTCCTCTTAACATTAAGAGGAGGCTAAATACCGACACTACGCTTCGAAATCGCCATCCAAACTTGCTCTCATACGAATGAATGGAATTCGATAAAATTTTAACAGCATAATCGGAATTATGGCACAAATGGAGCCTCACTAAAATTTTTTTGAAAAATAAAAAAAAAATTATAGATCCGATTACCATCAGGAATCTGTAATTGAAAATCTTGAATTATGAGACTTTTTACTGTATTTCGTCTAAACTAAGAGTGAGGCTCCATGAAGAACGCCAAGACACAAATATCAAGACGTTTTCGACATTATTTTATGGAAAAAACACATCGTAAGTTTGGATGGCGCATAAGGAGATAAATATCGATAAATTGTAGTTTTATCAAAACACGAAATGGCGAAATCTAGTTTACAAACGTGCGCGGGAGGGCAGCACCATGGATTCTGACGAGTAACCTAATATTTTTGGGGCTCCGATGAATTCGTTGGAGTTAGTTGTGACGCGTTTTAGCCCCTTAATTATCAATTAATTGTTAATTAACTTATCCTCCTCTGAATTTTCAAAATTTAATAAATTTTCATTTACGGTTTTGGGAGAAAGACTGGACGACGGTGATAAGTCGATAATGTAGGGATTGAACGAAAATGGTATTTAGCCTCCTCTTAAAAACAAGATTTTTGTTGGACCTGAACGTTTACCCAGATGCACAACTTACGAATAAATGATTCAATTATCAATCTCAACCACTTGTCATTTTTCGACTACGATTACACATTTCGATGTTCACTATTTTGCATCGTCACTCTTCGGGGGGGGTTATCGTTTTTTAATTGGACCGAGTTGAAGCTTGGGGGCCCAATGCGCGTTTTTCCTCTCCTCCTCGCCCTGCTTTCGCGAAAAAAAGTTGGCTCGGAAATTTTTTCAATTAAAAACGCTCTGCGCCACGACCGGGTTTCGCTTTTCTCTCCCTCTTTTTCTCTTCGTCCTGGGACATTTTGGCGGCGGCTACGACGACAGCGACGCTGGATACACGAAAGCGAAGTCGCGCGAATGTTGAGAAAGGGGTTGGAGAGGTCGGTTTTAATTACTGTGGCATCGTTACGCATCGCCCGTTCCAGTAAGACCCGCGTTAGGTGAACGCAGAGAAGACACACACACACATACACACAGGAGAATCATACTTTCTCTTTCCCTCCACCTCTCTCCGGAGGTCGACCCTGCTATGCCACAAGCAAAATAAAAAGGTAACAAAAATCAGCATCACGAATAAGCGTGCTCTTTTGCCCGGCAGTAGAAACAGCCGTGCCGTTTCACCGTTAGCCTAGATGCGAGGACGAATTGGCCGTGCGCAATGTGGTGAGCTTCTCGCGAAGTCCTTCCTCTCTGGAGTGTACATCAGCGTGGTTAATGTGGAAAGAGCAAGAGAGAGAGAGAGAGAGAGAGAGAGAGAAAATGAAAATTTTTGTCATCGAAGTAGAAAAATTGGAAGAGTCATTTTGGCCAGCGGCCGATGCATCCGAAAGCCAAAGGAAAATTTTCGAAATGAAAGGAATTAGAGGTCTGAGAGAAGGATTAAGAAAAAGTTTATGCATAGATACCGGATATTTCATTGGAAAATTTTATTGAATTTTTTCTCAAAGCTTAGAAACTTCGTTAAAACTAATACTTGCGTATGCAATTTGCATTCTCGCTGTTGGAATTAAATTTCCTCCTCTTTTGCGCTCCACCTTTGTATCACAAGACTATATATACGACTTTATTGATATTAACGAACATGAAATTTCAGAAAATGTTTAACGGATATGGAAACCTCAATAATTCTTGGCAAATCGACCAGTTTTTATGCGCGAGCGTAATACTAGGATTACAGGGCTTACTTAAGGGATTGGGCCACTCTACTGACCAAAAAGGGCACATTTCGTGATTTTTTTTTTTTAGCGAAATAAAATAAGTCGGATTTACAAAAAAGTGTTTTAGTATACATTTAATTGGTAATGGAAAACTATTTTTTCATGGCGATAAATGTCAAAATAGCAACTGTGCAGCATTTTTCCCACATCGCCTTTGTTTCTGGAAGGTCGACAGCCAAACCAACAGCTTCTATAATTTTTGAGTTACGATGACGCACCAAATTTTTTTCGATTATATGACTGGATCCATGATTGCTCGAAGAGCATTTCGGGGTCAAAATTTTGATTCCTTTGTCATTCCCACATCTTATTACATGTTATAAGAAGTGACGATTCACCAAATTTCAGCCTCTTTGCTCTAGAGGTTTTCGAGAAAAAAAATATTGGGTATTTCAATATTTAGAAAAGTTAACTTTGTTACTTCCTTGCTCGCTCCTTACGGACAATTGAAAAAAATTAATAAAAAATATTATCTCACGTGAAAAAGTCCAAATTTTCCAGAAAAAATATCAGTTTTACCCTGAGGGTAGTAACTACCCCATAAAAATGTGTTTAAATTAAAAAATCTGTGTTTTGAAGACAAGCACCGTGAAAAAAAATCTTTTTTATTTTTTCGGCAGAATGTTTATGCCATTTTCCGCAAATGTAAAAATTTACAGAGTGGGATGAGGAGAGGATCATCGTCGAATAAATCATTTAATTTTTTTTTCATTTAATTTTTTTTTCTTAAGCTAATCAGACGTGAGAAAAATCTAAATGTAATTTGAGTTATTACTTCTACATTCCGAAATATGAATTTTTGTCATTAAATTTAAAAAATCAAATTTGTTGTAGTTTTCTCAAAACGTCAACTAATCTGACGTAAGAAAAGTTTTGGTTTAAATTCAACTACTGTCTATGGATTCCAAGATATAGATTTTTGGAATATTCGTCATTTTTTCAGCTATGAAGAAGTAGCCGCGCTACTGCATCATAGCTACCACTGAGAGTCTCTGTTTTATATTGAATTAATTAAAAAAGTAATTTGTAGCATTTCTTTTTTTAACTTGAGTTGTTTTTCTTTGGCAAAATCAACCAAATTGCCGGAATAAAAGTCCCATAATCAAAATAGCTGTCATCGACGATTTTCAAGATATGAATTTTGTGAATGCAAAAATTGTATAAAAATGAAAAGTATTCAAAAATTCATATTTCAGAATGTATGAGTCGTAACTCAAACTACATTTAGATTGTTCTCACGTCTGATTAGCTTAAGATATGGAAAAAAATATAATTCTTGAAAAAAATTAATTGGTGATGACAATGACAAGAGCGAATCATCGTTTTATCAACTGTAGTATTTTTTTTCGGAAGTATGAGCCAATTTTAAATAGGAGCGATCCTATAATAATGCTGGCTACAACCGGTAGTTTCCGAGATACGAATTTTATTCATGCATAAAATGTCCAATATTAAAAAAATCATATCTCGGAACATATTAGTAGTAGCTAAAACAGCTATGTAACTTTTCTTACGTTGAATTGGATGTAGTTTTAGAAAAAAAATATACGTTTGAGAAAAAATCGAAGAAAAAATTAAATAATTTATTCGACGATGTTCCTCTGCTCATCCCACTCTGTTAATTTTTTCATTTGTGGAAAATGGCATAAATTTTCCGAAGAAAGAATAAAAAAGTTTTTTTTTTGCGGTGCTCGCCTTCAAAACACAAATTATTTAATTTAAACACGTTTTTATGGGGTAGTTACTACCCTCAGGGTAAAATTGATATTTTTTTCGGAAAATTTGGATTTTTTCACGTGAAACAACATTTTTTATTAATTTTTTTCAATTGTCCGTAAGGAGTGAGCAAGGAAGTAACAAAGTTAACTTTCCTAAACATTGAAATACCCAATATTTTTTTTCTCGAAAACCTCTAGAGTAAAGAGGCTGTAATTTGGTAAATCACTTCTCATAACATATAATTAGATGTGAGAATGGCAAAGGAATCAAAATTTTGACCCCAAAATGCTCTTCGAGCAATCATGGATCCAGCGATATATGTATATAAGAATTATAGCTATAGAAGTTCAATGCGACGATTTTTTAGATATCTTGATCAATCACTCGATGACCCTAGTTTTGAGTAAAACGCTTTAATAGTTTTGCAAGCAGAAAACGTGAGATCGTAAAACAACTTATTCTATGTACATTAGACTGGTCGTTAAAAATTGAATTTCTTGCGACGCCCCCTTAAAAGCTTCCGTTTGATGAAAAAACGCGAGGTAATTTTTTATTATTTTTTAAATAAAAAATAACACGTGCCGCAAGACGATTAAAGTTGATTTTTATCGAAGAACAATTTTTCTTCACAAACGGCTAGACCGATTTGAATGAAATTCTGACACAGTACAAAGGTATGTGAAGGCTATTTTTATAAAAAATAACAGCTCATAATCTTCATAATAACTAATGAAAACAGTTAATTTTTTCTGTAATTATTATTTTTTCTTCAGGATAACGTTCTGGCACAATTATGAAAATAATTTTTTTTTTGTGTTTTACTATCCCATATAATATCTCCAAATTTCAAATTGATCGGAGAGGTACTTCATATTTGAAACAATAAAAAAAATATATATTAAAAATAGGTTTTTATTTTTTTTTTATGTGAAGTACCTCTTCGATCAATTTGAAATTTGGAGACATTAAATGGGATAGTAAAAGACAACAAAAAAAATTATTTTCATAATTGTGCCAGAACGTTATCTTGGAGAAAAAATAATAATTACCGAAAAAATGCACTGTTTTTATTAGTTATTATGAAGATTATGAGCTGTTATTTTTTCTAAAAATAACCTTCATATACCTTTGTAACGTGTCCAAATTTCATTCAAATCGGTCCAGCCGTTTGTAAAAAAAAATTGTTTTTCGATGAAAATCAACTTAGGTCGTCTTGCGGCACGTGTTATTTTAAATTAAAAAAAAAAAAATTTTACATCGCGTTTTTTCATCGAACGGAAGCTTTTTAGGGGGCGTCGCAAAAAATTTAATTTTTAACGACGTGTAATGTACATAAATATTATGTTATGAATATTGATTTGCAAAATTCTCCGGTAATTCGAATTCCGGTATTTTTCCTTTTAAAAAGAGTAGTACTTACAAATAAACGGTTTACGAAAAAAATTTGAAAAAATTACTCGTTTTTTTTAGTCTTGGTATAATGACAAAAAAAATCGAGAGCCAAATCCAAGAAGGCCAAACGTCGCGTGGAGTCATTCGAAATCCTCCCATATATGAGGGAATATAAGGTTTCCTTTTAGAGAATGTTGACCGTCTTTTGGAAATTTCTGTATGTAGTTACTGTTCATCTTGTTCATCTGGTCAAATTCATAACTTTTGCCTCGCCAATTCTCTACATCTGCCGCATCTAAAATGCTTTCAAGATGGCGTTCAATGGACTTATGGACACTTCTGTCCTCAGCTATTTTATTTTTCGTTTGCCTCGGAAAATTGCTGGTGCGAATAGTTTCAGAACTTAGGCATAGAATACGTGTGAACGTTTTACGATCAGACACGCGGAAAGCTCGCGCTCTCGCCCATTTCAACGTTCTTGTATTAAGGTATTTAGTCAGGAACGTGCACTTAAATGTCCGAGAGTCGTGTCGTGCATCTACGTAATCCAGAGTCCAAAGGAATGCACTCGCGTTCCTAAAATAAATATGCAAACATTTTTTTCTTTCTTAATGTATATAATAAAATCAAATTGAGCATATAATCGTTTATTGACCAAGTTATTTTGAAGCACAATAAAATTCAAGTTCTTCAAATTGATTCCACTGCCGAGGATATTTTTTAGCCAGTCAATGCTGTTATCAATATTCATTAATCAATAATTTCAAAGTAGGCAAGAATTATTGGAAGCATCAAGATTTCATGAAATTTAGAAAATATTGAAAATTCCGTAAACACTTCAATTTTTACTTTTTTTCCGTTAAACTCGCATATTCCAGTGTAACGAACGTTCGAATATCGATAGGTCAGTATAAAGATAGTCTATATGAAGTTGAAAAAAAAAAATTGCAATAGTACATTACGATACGAGTGCGATGAAACTTTTTCTCGACGAGTGTGACCTTGCAGCATGAGCCGAAGGCGAATGCTGCAATCACACGAGTTGAGAAAAAGTTTCTCGCACGAGTATCGTACAAAATTTTATCGCACGAGTGCCCAAAGTGCCCGCTTCTCGCACGCGCAGCGAAGCGAAGCGTGCGAGAAGTGGTCACTTTACGTACGGAGTGCAATAAAATGATATTTCGACATTAATCAATATCGAATATGAATTAGCGATTTCACAATACAGCAAGTGATGCTATGTAGAATGAACGTTTGCAGACAATCAATAATTTGAACATCGAAAATCTGGAATTTCCAACATCATATTTCACAATTCCGGATTCACTGTAACGAAGGGCTAAATTAGCAAATGGTTGGAATAACAAAGATCGCTAATTGCGAACGGTCGCAATGGTCCAATATAGAGAAGGCTCAGAAAAGCGAAAACCCGAGAAGGCGGCTACAGTCAGAATATGCCAGCGCCATTTGTCAGATTAATTTTGAGGCGAAGAAGAATCAATTTTGTTTTTTTTTTTTCATATTCTAAAAGTTTAGATCTTTAAGAATATATCCTGGAATTTTTTTTTTTTAATTTCAATAATTTATGGACTTATAGCTGTTTTAGTGACGCAGCAACTACACCCGTGACCTTGGAGCGTAACTTTAAGGGAGTATTTGGTCTAGAATTAAAAAAAAATCAATTTTGTCGCGAATTATTAAAATTTAGACTGTTAATAATATATCCTGGAAAATGAATTTGTTAATTCCAATAATTTACGGAGTTATAGCAATTTTAGTGACGCAGCAACTATGCGCGTCACGTCAGAACAAATTGGACTACAGACGTTTTTCTCGAAACTACTTTTCTCAATACGACTGAAATGATATCTCAAATTCTACTATCTACTATCACTCGTATGTACCACGATTGTGTCAAACTTATTATTTTAAAGACATTGAAAAGTATGAAAACACGGGTTGAAAAACACTTTTTCTTGTTCAGAGATCCACCATTTTGCGAATTTTTGTTTATAGGTACCGGCTATAACGGCATTCTCACTGATTAAGAATCTTTTTTGAAATTTTGGATCGGATGACTAGAAAATTGGAATCGTGTCAGCCAGTTTACCACTTTTTTTTGCCCCCAACTTCACCAGCTTATAACTTATTGAATTTTTATTTTCTTTCTTAAATTTTTTTTTGGATATTGTAAAAATATTAATAAATATTCTGTAAAAAAAATAATGGTAAAATGTTTTTGTTTTTTTTTATCGAGCTCAACAAAACGCTCCAAATAATGTACGTCTCTAGACCAGAATATTCTGGAGAACTCATTTTAGGTATAGATTATCTGAAAATTTTGTTTGAATAAATGATAAATCATCTAATAAAAAGTTTTTTTTGCATTTATCAATCTGTCGAAAAAAGTCAACATTTGTTATTTTGACGTTTGAGTTTTTAAAAATTTCGATGTATGATTTCCGCATATTCTAGGTACAGATTTTCTGAAAATTCGTGTTTGAATAAATGACAAATCACCTAATGAAAAGGTTTTCCATTTACTAATCTGTCGAAAAAAAAGTTTCGTATACCTGAACGTTTGTTATTTTGACGTTTGAATTTTTTACAATTTCGCTATATGATTCGATTTTGTTTCAAAATATTCGATTTCTTGAATTTCTGTACCACACTCAAATTACGTCATGAGGTTTTCCATCACGTGGGTATAACGCTAAAAATCGTCAAACCGAGGAAAAAATCACGCGGTGAATTTGCATCGTGAGTGCAATGGACTAAATCGTGAGGAAGTAGCGTGGCGAAGGGAAAGGAAAGGGGAAATGAGACTGCGAGAGCAGGTAGAGATATTTATACTGTTCGGTAATATAGCACGCTCTTCAACTACCATTCTCACATGCACATACATGAGAGAGGAAGGGGATAGAAAAGCCGGGGGTCCATTGACGCGATAAATGTCTCCGTCAGCCATTAACGGAGCTTTCTCTCTCACTCTCGTCTCTCTTTCTCTCCTTCCCGCCGATCGCTCTTTCACGTGTTTTAGAACGCGCGAATGCGTAGTTGCTGCCTCATAATCAATGGCAGCGATCCGTTGCGCGATCCACGTCGCCGACGAGGCGACGTACCCCAAGCCAAAAGAGAAATCCGAAGCTCGCGAGTTTTCCAGACGCACGAATGCTCGACAAATTAATCTCACCCTTCTTTCACTTGCCTCCCATCCCGCTTCGTTTGGTACTATCTAGATTTATATTCAGTATAGATGACGATACGTCGAGTTGGCAGCATCGATTAAATCAACTCATTGACAGTTGAGAAATGTTCAATATTCATTAAATAATTGACATAATTCAATACTGACGTCTTTGAATGCATTCACCGAGAAGAATTGAATTCTTTCAAATTCAGACGAATGAGCTTTTATCCGTCTATCAAAATGGAAAAAATGCCAAGCTGTTCCGAAATTCGGGTTTTTGAGGTTTTGCCAAAAGACATCAAGCGACAGAAGTCATTTTTTCGATGGTTCGGAGCCGTTTAAATGGCATCCCACACGGAAATTTATATGTTTCAAATATATGCAAAATTGCGCACGAAATATATTCAAAATGTAATTACCGTATATAAATGAATGTATTTAAAATATATTTTTTATAGATGTTTAATATATTTATTTGGATATATTTTGCCGCTTTTCGCATATGTACGTATATTTTAAATGTATTTAAAATGTACGACACATACATACAATATATATTTTATATATATGATGCATACATCTGAAATATAGATTAAATATATATTGCACGTATTCCAAATATAGTTGAAAAATGGGCTGCATACATCCCGAATACGGGTTGAATATGCGATACCCGGGTAGAAATTTCCGAAAAATCGGAAATTCTCTAGGAGAATCAAATACAAAAGTACGAGTTCATGAGAAGCCGGCGAGAACTCCTTATAGGGCTTCATTTACGCCAGACTTCTGTTAATATTCCGTTCTTGCGCCCGCCTTTATAAGCATACTCGTCGCATCCTCCGTATGGGGGTTCAGCGGATGCCGCTCTGCGACATCTCGCGGCGAGTCTGGAAACTTTCGCGACGCTGCCTATACGTTACGAACATGTGGCAGGCGCCCGATTGCTTGTTCTCGCGGCGTAAACATTATAATGTAAATAATAATGAAAAGTGTGAACACAATAAACTTACATAATTAAATAAATATTATGTTAGTTAGTTAGTTATGTTACCATATATGTTGCATATATGGCAGCATATATTAAGAATGTATGTAGAATATATGGGAGATACATGTGAGTCACACCTATCTCTCATATTTGTTGCATATATGTGTGGATTAAAAATATATGTACATATATTCGAAATGTATCCACACATATTTAGCATATATTAAAAATATATAAATTTCCGTGGGGGATGAACGATATAAAACTTCTGACTGATTACGAATGAGTAATTTATTCATTTATTTGATTGAAATCTTATCAGATATCGATAAATAACTAATGAACCTCAAATTCTTCTTCACCTGCTGGTAACTTATTAGAATTGAAGGCTCACTATTAATTTTGGAATCTTCTTCGACGTTGCGGACCGTAAACAAAATGGATTTAGTGTGCTACACCAGATGAAATAAAAATCATAATTTGCGTCAAATTGATCATCCAAAAACGACCAACTTCTACGACATTCTAGAATATATAGAATAAATATTTGAGTCAACCTTGTCGGGGAAGGCAGACAAATATTCAACTTTATCGAAAATCGATAGTGATAAACTGAAACCATTGCAACAACGTTGCTAATTTACGTGCCATAAATATCAAAGGTATTGTAATTATTAACATTTTAATTTTACCTTCGAACTATCGCGAGAGTAGTGTGAACATATTAAAACCACTTAATACTATTTTTTTAAATACAATTGCGAATTCAAAGCGTACATTTTATTTTTCATACTGCTAAAATACTAACATTCATTTTTAACAGTCTCTTGTCGAGGTTAATCCAACCTAAGTTTCTCGTGATTGCGGAAAGGTTGAGGTAATTGAGTCATTACACCAAAATGACGTTGAAAATATGAAATATTTCGAAACGAGAGATATTTGTTATGGAAACATTTTGAGACGATTAAAGAATAACGCCACTCTAAGATTTTGGAAAAATTGATTTTTTCTCGACGATGGTTCGTTTTTTCATTTATTGTGAACTGGTTTTTTTTCAACAAATTCGTGCTTAGTTTTTAGCCATAAATCGTTTCATTTCTTCAAAAGTGCACCATGTCTACAAATATCGATTAAAAAAAAAAATCCTTACGCATCTCCATGTACACTGAGAAAAGTAAATAGTCAAATCAAATAAATAAATTCAGTTGACTCCGAATTGGTTGACTCAACCCTGGTATAGTCTGAGTAACTGAACGATTATTATAGTTGACAAAATAATTGATTCGGTATACTAATATAAACAGTTGACTTCCTGCAGTTGATTTAAGTTGTCATGCATTGGCGGAACTGGATGAAAATGGTGACCTGAGTGATTTATTGTTGAAACAACTAAAGTTGATAGGTTATGATAATTGATGTCCTTAGGGGACAGCCGATTTGTAATAATTTGTCAATCTTGAAATTCCACGAGGATCTTGGTTTACCTGTAATACGGGTATAGAACTGTTAACCGAATTTCCCTCCAACGCGACTGAAAAGTGTTCTTGCTAAACAACCACCCATTTCTGGTATATTTTGGGCGATATAAATGAATAATTTGGGTTTAATGGTTTGAAATAGTGTTCACTGAGTCTGTCTCGCCGAGACGATTCCAACGAGCCTTCATCCACCCCGAAACTCTTACGAGAAGTTTGTAGATGGCACTCGGTGGCGGGTGTGGCGGGTATATTCAGTCTCACCTCAGCTTATGTTCATACGTTATACTTATATAGCCTTTACTGGCTGTGTCTATAGCTATATATTCCTGGTTGTAATGCTAGTGCAATATGCTCTTTATGCCTTATTAAAAAATATAAAATTATTTAAAGAGTTTTATATAACCAACCACAGCCACACAAAATTATATAAAGCTATGGAAAATTGAGATTGATAGAAAATGGATGCAAGATTTGTGGTAAGTTTGTTTTTCTTTCAAAATAACGTTTTTTTCTATAGCAATTGGGAGGGAACTCGGCTAACGCGTTTGCAGCAATGCTATTACGAAGCCACGATTAATTCGAAAATCAAGACATGGAAATCATGAAAAAAGTTAAAGAAAACATTATGAGAAGCTTCCTGTCTTTAGATCTGTTGAATACATCTCGACTAGAGTACTAAATAATAATAGTATCTTGTAACATTCTTAAAATTGTTCTCAAGGTAAATTTGGTGGAAAACTGAAATACCGAGTCTCAGTCTGTCGAGAATAACTCTGAATCATCAAAGGTGGCCGATTTTGTGAGGTACTCGAATCGAACCGGAGGCTCTTGCGTCCAAGACCAAATCCATCAGTTTTACATGGTATATATTCATGGTCTATTTAATGAGTTCAAGGAGGAGAATTGGAAAAGTTTCCATTCATTATCCATTCCAGTGAGAAGCAGAATGTAATTGTGAAATTGGCGGAGAAGAGGGACAAGCTCCGTTGCTGCCTTAGATAGTAAAAATCGTCTTGCAAGATAGTAAAAATGCATTAAAGATCACGGCATATCGGTACCAAATAGGACTCGCTGATTTTCAATTCTTGATTAACGCTCCTCAATCACTGTTGTCTCAATTTCATTGATAATATATTCATTGGAATAATAATATAAAAACCTTATTTAACGCAGGTAATAGTCTAATTAATTGGAATTTTACGCAACGTAAAAAAGTGCGATCATAGCTTGATTTGTATTTCTGGAAACAGATCGTGCTTTCTTCACATTTCTGCAGTCTCCCGATAGAGAAGATGGATTCTGACGACTCCGGGCTTGGTGAAACTTGGACGGACAATTCGGCACTCGATAGCATACCTGAAGGCTATGAAAGACTTCGCAAACTTTCTAGAAGAGAATTGTTTGATGCCGGAATCCCCATCGATTATCACCGTGCAAGCACCACATTTTCCGAGGATCCCAAAAATAAAATGAAGAACCGAAGAGCAGATATACCATGCTGGGATCATTCTCGTGTGAGATTGTTGCAACCTGATCCAACCAATGCCAATTGGACGGACTACATCCATGCCAATTACGTAGATGGCTTAACGGAGGGTCGAAAATACATCGTCACTCAAGCACCCATGGAAAACACTGTAGATGATTTTTGGGACATGATTCTCCAGAACAACTGTAGAATTATCGTAGCGTTGACGATGTTTATTGAAAATAATAAGGATACATGTTATCCTTATTGGGCTGCACGAATTTCTAGTTTTACAAAGACTAGAAAATACAGGGTAGCCACATCGAGTATAACCGACTCTGGTGCCTATAGAGTATATACCTTGAAGCTCATGGAAAATAGTGATCTGGATAAACCGCCGTACACAATTATGCTCTACCACTTTATCAATTGGCATGATGATTTCGAAACACCTCGAGACGAACAGGAATTTGTTGAGTTTATATGTAAAATAATGGAAGAGAGGAGAAAAGATAATAACGCCGAGATGAACTCCGTGAGCCCAATTGTGGTCCATAGCAGTGCTGGTATTGATCGCACGGTTATGTTTTGCGCGATCGACATATGTATTGATGCGTTTCCTGAAGAAATGGATGCAGTGGAAGCAGTGAAACGCGTACGCCGAATGCGTTGCACGGGTCCGATGAAGATGTCTCAATTCTCATTTCTATACGAAGTGAATTCAGAGTTACCCGTGGAGATGTAAATATAATGTGCGCACTTCATTCATTCTCTCTATTCTTCGTTGGCTACAACAATACGTAAGTTCCACTTCACTTCTGCTCGTGAAGATCCAAGCGATTCTTCTTTATCCTTTATTGTTTTTTTTTTAAATTGGAATTTATTACAACAACAATTTTTTTTTCTAATTATCATTGTATTCCATGCGATAGCTGTACGAGTTTAATTCCAAAGATATTCGTTTGAGTCAATCAACTATGACCCAACAATCAAAGTTCTTCAATTTTATCTAACGAGTATGCGTGAAAAAGAACTACAGTACCACCTCGATATAAGAGTCATCGATGGAAGAGCGTTTGTCCTCCGTTCCGCTTGAGCGAGTTTTATTAATTCCCTCTACCTACACTGAGAAAAGTAAATAGTCAAATCAAATGAATAAATTCAGTTGACTCCGAATTGGTTGACTCAACCCTGGTATAGTCTGAGTAACTGAACATTTATTATAGTTGACAAAATAGATGATTCGGTAAACTAATATTAACGGTTGACTTCATACAGTTGATTCGAGTTGTCATGCATAGGCGGAACTGCATGAAAATGGTGACCTGACTGATTAATTGTTGAAACAACTAAAGTTGATAGGTTATGATAATTGATGTCCTTAGGGGACAGCCGATTTGTAATAATTTGTCAATCTTGAAATTCCACGAGGATCTTAGTTTACCTGTAATACGGGTATAGAACGTATTATTGTTGTGTGGGTTAGGTGAATGTACTTTTCTCGAGTCGCTATCGTGACTCTTGATTTGCTTGGGTCCATCCGAACAGTATATTCGTTTAACTTAAAACGCAGGTTTCACACTGAGAAAAAAAATGTTTGCATGAACTACATTGGCGGCCAAATACGTTCAAACAAAAATTTGGTTTATAGAATTAAACATTTTTTGCCTGAATAATATTTTGATCAACCGCAGCGCAGAATTATTCAAGAAACTAATTATCAAGTTAGTCATAGTCAATAAATATATTTATCTGAACGTATTTGACCGCCGATGTAGTTCATTCAAACATTTTTTTCTCAGTGCATCTATAGTACCAGATTATCGATCAGAATAATTTTCATTAGACTATTTCTTTCTAATTTTAATACTTACAGCCGAGATGCTGCCGCGTCTCTTGATATGATACCTATCACTTATACTATGTTTTATCCCTCTTGGATATTTATTAACAAACAATGCAAATCGAAAAATGCAAGCACTGGGCCATTCTAATATATTATCTTACACTGAGAATTTTTTTTTTGTTCAATGAACTAAATCATTAGTCGCATATGCATGACTAAATATTTATTTGGACTAACTAAATAATTAATTTCTTGAATAATTCTGCGCTTCGGTTGACCAAAATATTATTCAGGCAAAAAAATGTTGAATTGTACAACCTACAACTAAATATTTAGTCGTCCGTATCCGCGACTAACGATTTAGTTCATTCAAAAAATTTTTTTCCTCCGTATGAATTTTTCTATGTACGATACGAATTAGCGAGCAGAGTGTTCATGAAAGAAACGTATTCATAAGCAAAATAAATGTTCCCTTGCCGGAAATAATTCGAATCTGCATAGCACCTAACTTTTTTCAAGTGCATAGTAGTAGTCGATAGCGTAATAGATAGCGTGTTAGGTAGTTAGGACAATCGGTATGATGGTAGGTAGGGTCGAGGGTTCGAATCCCAGTCGGACAGAGAAATTAGATCGGAGAATTGGCACAGATTTGTTGTTTCTATTTATCTTTTTTTGGGGCCTGTAAACTATGCATATTAAATTAATTGCAAGGGCTATATATTTTTGATAACATACTTGACACTAATTAATCCAAACATGCATATTATTGAATCAATCATTTTTTGTGTTAATTGAACTAATTAGATACAAATCTATTTCAATTAATTCAAAATAGCATTCTGTTGAACCGACAATTTTAGGTATAGATTAGACTAATTGCTGGTTAGATGCGACTCTACTCCAGTTAGTTCAAAATAGCATTTTGTTATACGAACGATTTTTTGTATTTTCAAGCAATCAAAATATTCATTACCCCCTACTGTACACTCTCTTGTCCACCGCATTTACCCAAGCCAACAAAATTTTCAATGATTCAACAAATTTATTTTCTCAGTGTAGATTATAATTTTTTTTAGTTATCTGCTTCGGGTCTTATACTTTATCACATACACTTTTCTTTTTTTTCAAGTTTCGTACGATTTTTTTTTACAAAAATATTAAATTTTTCTCAAAAAACAACCATACTTATAAAATGTAGCGCAACTATAAAACTACTGGGTTTTCGTGGAATCACTAAGTAGGTAAAAAATTGCATACAATTATTCTGGATTCGATGGATTTTTTTCAGAATCTTGTTCAAAAAATTTTTGTCAAAAAGTTTTCTTGTCAACGAGATTTTTATTTATTTTAAACAATCGGGTCGCTTACTTCATCTACACGGGTTTTTCGATGAAAGAGCTGTGTGGATGAGGTTTAATGACATCCAAAGGAAATTTTCTTATCACAGTAACGCGATAAGGTGGTTTTTTCGAGTATATCCGAGTCCGATTTCTCGAGCTTTGAATGTAATGGCGACAGCGTATTCCTGTCTTCGTCTTCGTCGTTGTCGTTGTCGTGAGAGTACACTATGTTACTCTCGACTTAACAGTCAACACCTGGAATAAATATTTTCTTATCTATCGCTGGCAGAGACCTCGAGACCCGTGCCCATGTACTTGTATACGTGTTTACTTTCTTCTTTGTCCCTCTTTGCCCTCGTCCCTCTTGGAGTGGAACGAAGGAGGATGTAATGGATGTACAAAGAGTATACGTACGTTCTTATCGCCGGTACTGTTACGGATTACCGTGTGTTACGACTGTTCGTCGATGTTCAAATAGTGAGGTTGGGGCCGTGGGAGAGGGTATCGCCTTCTCTCTTACCTCTCTCGGTGTAAAAGCCAGTTTTGCAATCGCCGAGATAGTGTGTGGCAAAAGCAAGAAAGCAAAGACTAACGCACATACAAATGCAATTCTATGATAAGTAACGGCGCCGGCGTCTCGACGACACCTGCGAAGGTTAAGCAAGAGTAAGAAACAGGTTTTTGTGTAAGCGGAGCTCCAAGATATCTTGAACGAATTATCTCAAGTTCTCTTTCCATCTCTTTCGCTCTTTCTCTTTTTCTCTTCCTCTCTCTCTCTCTCTCTCTCGCCTTTTTCCCCTCTTTCCTTGCTTCGTGTTCTCATCTTGTAACACACAAGACTCAAGAGTTCTCGGCCTCGTGTCAGTATGTGTGTTTGTGCATTTGTGTGTATATGTGCGCGAGCAAACTCGAAATGAAATGCTATACGAGGTGGGCGGCTAGCCATTGTCAGTGCTGAGAGAAAAAGAAAGAGAGAGAGAGAGCAGCTTATGGGTAATATTTGTCACCGACTTATCTCGCACTACGCATCTTAAACGACACGCTATATTAAACGCTCTGCCTCATATTCGCACGTTGATTATCTTGTTAAACGACGAGATAACGACAACGTCGAGTCTCGAAATTGCGGGAAATAAAGAAAAAGCACGCAATGTTCAAGGCAGTTGACTCGTTGGACCGAAATGATGTTGAAAACATGGAGATAAATTCAATACGCTGATTATTAGTCAAGTGTAACTGGATTTTTTCAAAAGTTATACACTATTTATTTCTCTGCAATATATTTATCCCAAATTTTGAAAAAATTTTAACGATAATAAAAAAAAGTCAATCGTTATCTTTAGTTTCTCTTTCTCAGTTTTGGCAATTATTGAATGGTAAATAAAATTTTTTTTTTTTATTGTTATCACCGATGACTGTTTTTCTTCCTTGTTCTTAAATCTGGTTTTGTTTTCAGCTTATGACATTCATTTATTTAATAATTTCGACAATGCAAATATTTATTTAGGTTTTCATCATAAACAGCGATTGCGATAACATAGTCTCTTATTTTGCTTCCTCCTTTGCAAAGGAAGCTTTGTTTTCATGAAAAAAAAAAAAATTCTAGATTTTTATGCCAATGTATTCAAAATGTGTGTGTGTGTGTGTCCTGACTTTATGATGTTCGGTGTTCAGATCTTATCGACTCTTTTTGTTTTTGCAGGAATGACGTAAACGCTTTAACTTTTGCAATTTTCAAGATATTGCACTCAAACTTTGTACAGAATTAGTGTGGCTATTAAGGTTGTTTGGTATTGAATTTGGCAAATTATCGATAGAAAGATTACAGTTTTATGAAATTTTGATTTTTTTTTAAATAAATAACGTAAACGCCCTAACTTGCACATTTTTCAAAATATTGCACTGAAACTTTGTACAGAACTAGTGTAGCTATCAAGGTTTTTCGCTATTGAATTTGGCAAAAATCCATCGAGGGATTAAAATTTTATGAAATTTTCAATTTTCCGTAAAATAGCGTAAACGCTCTAACTTGTGCAATTTTTCAGATATTGCACTGAAACTTCGTACAGAGCTAATATAGCTATCGAGGTTGTTCGTTATCAAATTCGGCTAAAATCGATGGAATGATTAAAATTTTATCAAATTTTGGTTTTTTTTTAAACAGTGTATTCTAACTTCGGCTATTTGCACGATATTGTACTAAAATTTTATACAAATTCAGAATAGTGATCAAAGTTGTTCGCTATTGAATTTGGCAAAAATCAGATTTGGCAAGAAGTAAATTTTAACGATTTGGCAAATTTGCACATTGATTACTGATGTTTTTCAATAATTAACAAACCCTCCTTTTTGAGGAAGCCAAATTTGATCGTCATACTTTGTGATAAAGGAAGCTGCGTGAACTGTAGATAAAGATTACGAAGCAATGTACAAATGTCCAATTTGCAGAGTTTTTTTTTACTAGTATTCAATAATTCTTGTGGCTTGTGATAAATATTTGTTAAAAAGTTATATAACAGTACGATTGAGAAGAAATAATTAGATAATACTAAACATAAAAAATGCCAGAAAAAATTATTTAAAAACGTTCTCACTTTCTTTCAACTATCGATTAATATTTTCGAAGTTCATAAGAAACAAATATTCCACATCAATATGAAAGTATAATTCAAAAACTTCCATGTACTGAAAAATACGGAAGAAAAAGAAATTAGTAAATGGAAGAACTGAAAAAAATACAATTCCACCTTTGACTACAATTCGATTAATGATTGTATTTTAGGGCTGTGCAAATATTCGAATTATTCGAATTATTCGATTCGATTCGTCTCGAGTAATTCGTAAATTTGAATATTCGCACACCCCTACATTAAACCTGCAATTCAAAAAATGCATGGATTATAATTCAGCGACTTAAAACGGCAAATGTTTCTAACAGGCTCCCACAATGGAGTTCTGGTCATACGAATTAATTTAGCGCGAAAATTCTGCTACCCGGAATTACAATGAATCTCGTGGCTCCGTTCGTTAACACCTCGCCGGACATTTCGGCGGGCATTCCACGATCTAATTTCGCAACGCGGAACACAACTGACCGATTTGCGGTGCCATTCAGACGAAAGTGAGTCGAAAGACGAATGTAGAAAAAAAAAGACGAACTTCGGGGAGAAGGAGAGAAAAAGACGACGGGGAGACTTGGTCCAAGACAGCTGTCAAGTCGATCTCAATGAGTCGAGTGGCGTGGCCAGGTGTCCTATTCCCAAGAGACTTTTCACGGTGCGGTCAATTCGGCTCTCTGTCCTCTCATTTCGCAAAATATTCCCGCTTCTTATCGCCCCTCGTTCTTTCCTTGGCTCTTGCAAAATAGAGCTTGAAACCATCCCAAATTCCTATATAATATTCTTCATTTTCGTTCTGTAATACTCCGGTGTCTCCTTCACAGGCCACGAGCACACACGCACACTCGATTTTCGCACTTTATCTTGCTTCTCTTTATAATATATTTCTCCCTCGGTCTCTGTCTCTCTCCCTCGGGCAATCTCGATGCAAGAACACACGCGTTTCGGAAGACACCGAGGATCCCTTGAGGTACCTATTTATAACTTAAGAATGGCGTTGAACGAAAATCGCAAATGATTCGCCTCGTGAAACTGCCGTAGAAAAGACGACACAAAGTATCAACGGCCGTAGATGCAAAGACCACGGACTGCTTTATACTCTCCCTTTTTGCACGTCTTGCAAGCTGCCTTTCTCTCCCCTCTCTCTCTCTCTCTCTCTCTCTCTCTCTCTCTCTCTCTCTCTCTCTCTCTCTCGCTCTCTCTCTCTCTCTCTTTCACTCTCTTTCTCTCTCTCTCTCTCTCTCTCTCTCTCTCTCTCTCTCTCTCTCTCTCTCTCTCTCTCTCTCTCTCTCTCTCTCTCTCTCTCTCTCTCTCTCTCTTTCTTTCTCTCTCTCTCTCTCTCTCTCTCTCTCTCTCTCTCTTTCGGGCGAATTTTTCATTTTCCAACTGCTGCGAGCTCACAACGATGGAATTACGAGCGCACTCGACGTCGTCTAATGCAAAGTTGCACCAGGTGCTCCATTTACATCAGTTTCGCGGAAATTCCTCGAGTTACGCGGTTTCAAGTTGACAAAATGAAAAATATAAGTGAAAATGTTCAGTTTCAAACATATTTCTTTTTTTTAAATTTGCAACAATGAACTTCTTTTATTTAGCAAATTAATTTGTTGCCCCTTAAAATATTTATTTGCTCTTAGGCCCGAATTTTAATGGAAAGTTAGAACTCAAGACCAAACTTAAGTTCCAATTTGAGATCGAATTTAATTTCCAATTTAATATCGAACTTAAGATCCAATTTAAAATGAATTTCAAGTTTGAACTTAAAAGTGTCATTATAAGTTCATTCTTAAGTTCAAATCTTAGGGCGAAGTTCAGATCTATCTTAAGTTCAAACTTGAACTTGGTTTGAAGTTTGATCTTAAGATTTATCTTCAGCATGAACTAAAGTTCGGTCAAACTTCATTATTTTGACGACTAACGTTAAAGAACACAGTCAATGGAGGCGATGAAAAAAGTTTGATCGAACTTAAGTTCAAGCCCAAGATAGAACTTAATATTGATCTGAAGTTCGCAATAAAGTTTGAACTTACAATGACACTTAAGTTCAAACGTAAGATACATCTTGATTGGAACTTAAGTTTGATCTTAAGTGCCAACTTGAGTTCGATAGAAAGTTTGATCTTAAGATAGATCTGAAGATCTGAAAAATTCGGGCCGGCGAGTCGGCGTCAAAACGTAGGCCCAACGCCGCACATCTTTTTAGCCCTTCATTACAGAGTTGCAGGCTTGTTTTGAAATTGTTAGCCTATTTTGAACTTCCCAGGCATTGTCCTGGTCACAATTTTGACTTTAATAATAATGTGCCGCATTCATACCGTGGGAAAAAGCGTTACGAAGAAAATGAGAGGTTGTAGAACAAAATCCGTCGAGCGGTTCTTTCTGAATCACATGCAGAGTGTAAAAACTCAAAACTAGGTTTTTGAGGAAACCGGTGCACCTTAAGGGTTCTAATGAGTCCCAAAAGATTGTTCATTTGCTACCTTAAATGGTGGAAGATAACATCATATTTTTAGGCATCCTCCGGAAATTATAAATTGTTATTAAAAATCGCCATTTTCACACTGACTCGACCGCCTTAATTCACTCGGAATATTCGTGGAACTTTTTTTTTCCATAGACTTTTTTTGAGAGTCATCAAACCGGCAAACTATGCGTACTAAAGTATTTTTTTTCACCCATGCAAGATTTTCGTGCTTTTCACCATATGCGTAGACAGCCGGAAAGTGACTCTTTTTGGCTATCCACGCATATAGTGAAAAGACACTCAAATCTCCCATGGGGAAAAAAAAATCGTGTGCAACGCGGGCCAGAGATTCGTATTTTGTCTCGCGTGGTTGCGGCCCTCGCTTCGCTCGTTGCGGCAAACTTCACGCTCGACAAAAAAACTTATATCTGGCCCTAGATGCACAAAATACTATTGCAATCGATATATTTTGTTTATAATAGGGTAAAAGCCGGATAGTTGCCACATTAAAGGAAAAAGCTCTATTACTTAAAAATTAAGTAACTACCGACAATATGCTTTGTGTATATTGGAACATTGGTCTTTAATCTTTCATTGTGCACTATTTCTGTAAACCCACTTAATATTGTTTTTGAGTGAATCCCGTTTAATTTGACCTCTCCAAAGAGGGATAGTTGCCCAACGAGGCAGATAGTCGCCTCACGTCGAAAATACTTCGAAGGAGTTTATAATTAATGTTGAGTTACAGATTACTTTATTTTATAATATTTTTTAAATTTAATTTTTTTATTTAGATATTTTTATATCAATTTTATTATTTTATAATTAATAGTTTCATTATTTTTCAAAATACCTTTGATTAACAGTTTTTCTTTCTTATCCAGTTCTTTAAACGCTAGTGCTAAACTAACTTCGGTCTAGCAAGGACTGCGCCTGGGTTTTTGTCATATTGCCGTTGGGGCAACTTACCGGAAATGAATTTGGGGCGGCTATCCTTTTCGATACGGATACTTGCCCTTTTTATTAAAAAAATAAATAAAAGCTATTTAACAATATACCAGATCAGACCATGTAGTTAAAACTCTAATGCATGCAAGGAAACAAATAGTTGACTGAATCCTCAACCATAACATTATTTATTCAATAAAAATTAGTAACCAATATTAGTACAACGCTCGTCGAGGTCTCACCGCGGAAGATTTTCGCTGACACAGACGAAACTTGTGGGCCCTGTCCTATGTCTTTTGGGCACTGAGGCCTCCGAGGGCATATTGATAATCACAGAAAAGCGCTAACGCTAGGGATATCTCTAACATAGTGTATTAAAAACCGGGGCAACTATCCCCCCGGGGTGACTATCCGGCTTTTACCCTAAATGCTTACAAAAAAGCATGATTAGTGCCCCTTTCAGGCCTTGGTCATATATTAGGCAATTATTGAAGAACACACCCGTTTCTCATTATTTCGAAGATTCGAAAAATCCATGACAGCACATCTGTCGGCTGTTACAGATCGTCCAAAAATGGATATAATATTCATAACATTCGATCGAAGGAGGGGGTTAGAATGTCGGGCGAGAAATTTATTTCCATCGCCAGTTTTTCCGAGTCCGCGAGGGAGATGTTTTAATCCCTTCGGTGAACGTTTTCACGGAGACGGGGTGGAGGGACGTCGAATTTCCATGCGCAATTCCGCACGCTCGCAGGCGGGTGCCCGATGCACCGGCTGCAGGGCTGTCGAAGATCGAAGTTTCCCGGAGAAATAGAGAGATATCTCGCTTCGAGAAATGGAAGAGGGAGAGAGACGGATAGATCAGTTCAACGAGAGCGTGTGTGCGGAAGGTAGATATGAAATTACGGATTGGAGAGATTCAATTAAATCAAACTTCGTAGCGTGATTTCCCTTTAATCGGTACGGATGGAGGGAGAGGGTTGGAGGCTTGAAACTGAAGTTTCTGTCTCTTATGCTCTCTCCATTCATCTCTCTCCCTTTCTCGATTCCTGCCATTCTCGTGTGCACATCCCTTCCCTCTGTCTGATCTATAACAACGCCGTAAGGAAACGATTGTTCTGGGATTAGCGTGGCCTTCCTCGTTCTTGCACTGATTGGAATTCGCGCTCGCTTCCTTCTCTCCCAAGACCATATATATGGAGCATTCTATACCAATTCGACCTGGGTCCGATCCTCGACCCACCCCTCAAATCTGATTCCCGATTTCTACTATCATTACTCTCACTCTATCAAGCAATTACAATTTTTTGTAGAATTTTCAAAATAAAATTGAGCGCGTCATGAATTTTTGAATTCTTTTTTTGAACACCTCGATATCCGTTATCGAAAAATTATGCAGAGCAACAGTCTACAGTAAATTGACATCTGCTTCTAATTTTTTTCATTTTTTTTGCTAAAAAAGCTGAAAAACGGGTTGAAGTAAAAGCCCAGAGATTATGCATTTTACACCAACATTTTTTATATCCGACACTGTATTTTTGGAAATTTTTTCTGATTTTTCGATTACGGCCATCGAGGTGTTCAAAAAAAAAATTCAAAATAAATTCATGACGCGCTCAAATTTATTTGGAAAAATCTGAAAAAAATTGTGATTGCTTGATAGAGTGAGAGTAATGATAAGAAAAATCGGGAACCAGATTTGAGGGGTTGAGCGTCAGACCCAGGTCGAATTCGTATGGAATGCCCCATATATATCTATATATCTGTACTTCCCGAAGAGAATGCTGTATCTTTCGCTATAGACATTCATTCATGGGCCAGAGCCACATGATCGTCAATTTAACGCTTATGCACACTCGTTACGCTCTTCTGAATCCAAGTTATCGATATGCTCTATATAAGCGCAGAATTGAGCTTCCTCCCTCGAGAATACTTTTACAACATTCCAAAGGACATTTTGCCCCATCTCATTTTCACGAAACATACCCTCATCCCCTAAATTCAATTTCAACTTCCTTTTATCATCATTCAACAAATCACAATGACACTTGATTATCTAATTTTCGCGACAGACTTAACGATAACCGTTGTCTTGGGAATGAAGTTTCAGGAAGAAGTTCTGATTCTAGGGTTACTTCGCGCGATGGGTTTTGGGTGAAAATCTCACTTTGCACAGAGTGAGACTGCGAAGGGTTCGTTTATCGATGAGGATCGATCGAAATGAAGAGAGAGAGAGAAGTATAGAAGGGCCGTCAACAGGAAGAAGAAAAGAGAGAGAAATGGAGGGAAAAGTGTCAAGGGACGGAAATGGTCTGGGCGCGCGTCACGAAATAAATCCAATTAACTCTGCGAGGTCGAAAACAAATAAATCGAAGTATCACACCGTGACAGAGGTGGCTCTTTTCGTTTCTCTTTCTCTCTTTCAGTGCACATGGAGTGAGACTCCCGCATCTGGGATCTTGATTCTCGATTGTTCGTATCAGCAGCGAAGCCAAGAAACCGGGAGAAAAGATGAGGGGGAAGTGAGAAGAAGAGAAGATACGAAAAAGGCATGCGGAAAAAAGGGTGGAGGGTAGGGGGTTGAAGGAAAAGGGCTGTAGGTGCAAGATCGAAGATAGGGAGGACAACAAATTCGATATCGAATTAAAACGCCACTCTCGTCTTCTTCATCTCTATTTTTATTTCATTGGACGATGGAGAGAGGGAGACTTGAGAAAACAACGGATAAAATGGTGTCCCCCAAGAAGCCAAGCGGGCGATTCGCAGGAAACGCTGCAGAGGGCGAGAGAGAGGGTTGAGAAGGTACATAAAAGCAAAGCTTTCTTTTACTACGATATTACGCAAGTTCGTTGGCTGGCATGCCAAATATGATTTCCTAGTCTCTCTTGTCGTGCTTTACTCTTGGAACGTCTGCGGTTCTTTTCTTTATCAAGGCCCACCCTCTCTCATCGTCGTTTCGCACCCTCGGGACGCTCAGTTCCGTAAACGACTAGGGGGCCTCGAATTAAGGAGATGAGAAAACGGCTCATACCCTTCTCTCTCTCTCTCTCTCTCGCTCTCTCTCTCTCTCTCTCTCTTGGATTCCTTTGTGGAAATGGCCGTGTATTTACGACGACTCTGTCAACCCTCGGCGAAGAGGGTGAAAACGAGTCACGAGCGCATAGAATTCTGTGTCTCTTTATACATACATAAGCATACACACTACCGTCCAAAAGTTTGGAAACATTCGCCCCGATTCCGCGCCGCACAAAAAGTTTCACTGCTCTTTTAAAAATGTAGATATTTTAATTCAACAAGCGGCATTTCAAAGGGGACATGTTCGGCTCTATTTTGCGTTTTCCAGAAAGTATTTTTGATTTCTTTTCAACCGGGTATGCTCTTTTAAACATGGTCGTTTTTTTTCTTTTCTTTTTGGCTTTGAACCTTCGGTGCACGACCCATGAAATTTTTTCAAGTCGTTTTTAGTGTGAAAAACTTCTGGGGGGGAGTATAAGCTTCAATTTTAGTTTTGAAAAGTTTCGTACGATTTTTTTTCGCAAAAATATTCTTTTTTTTTTGTAAAAAACGACCATATTTATGAAATGTAGCGTAACTCTAAAACTAGTGGGTTTTTGTGAAATCACTAAGATGGTAAAAAGTTGCATGCAATCATTTTGCATTCAATTAAATTTTTTCAGAATTTTTTTCAACATTTTTTTGTCGAAAATTTTTTCTGCTAACGAGATATTTTTTTATATCGTTAGCAAGCCACTTCCCTCATATAAACAGTTTTTTTTATCGAAAAAACCTCATTTATACGGCTTTTTCGATGAAAAAGCCATATAAATAAGGTTTTCGAAAAATACGGAAAAATTTTCGAAAAAAAATATTTCAAACAGAAATTCTGAAAAAATTAAATTAAATTCAAAATACCTATATGCAACTTTTTACCCTCTTCGTGATTTCACGACCACTCAGTAGTTTCAGAGTTACGCTAGCATTTATAAATACGGTTGTTTTTGGTGAAAAATTGAATATCTTTGCGAAAAAAATCATCTGAAACTTTTTTTTCAAACGAAATTCAAGCTCATACTTTCCCCCCCGCAAGTTTTCCGTGTGAAAAATAGTTTTAAAAAAATTTCATGGGTCGTGCGCCAAAATTTCAGCACCAAATAAAAAGCCGAAAAATGATTATGTTTCAAAGGGCGTACCGGTTCAAAAAAAAATCAAGAAAATTTGTTTAAAAAATCGAAATGAAGCTGAATATGTCCTCTTTCAAGCGCCGCTTGTTGAATAAAAATATCTTCATTTTTTAAATAGCAGTGAAATTTTTTGTGCGACGCGGAATCAGGGCGAGTGTTTCCAAACTTTAGGACAGCAGTGTACATAATGTAACCTATAGGTATATAGATATATACAATCTCGTTGGTGACACCCCCCCAGCGAATTCAAATCGTTCTCGGAAACAGCAATCTGTTTTTCGTTGTATCCGTCGGCATAACCACGCGCTCTTTTCTCTGGTGATTTTTTTCTCCTTTCCGTAATCTCGTTTGATCATGCACCCCAAGATGTTTTTGTGTCACGCGATTTTCAACGGTTAAATCGTCATGTCACCAAAAAGTTTGACGTTTTCTTTTCCACGTGTAGCCGGATCACGCAAAAAAGCTTAGGGCACATCAAAGTCAGGATTGGAAACTCAGCGCAATAACTAAATCAATTGATCGAGCTTGCAGCGAATTCTTCCGCTCTTCCTCTCCTATTTTTCGCGTGGATCGCAGGCTTTTATCGGATATTCGAGTTCGCGGGCTATTCGTTTACAAAAGAATCGTGACAAAGGAAAATTTCATAACGTAATTTTGAACGGAATGCGTTTAAAGCCAGAGATATTGACTAGCCCCGATCGAGACGTTAACGGGCCAGTGGAAAACTTATTGTAATCCGCGTACCTGAAGCACCCGAATAGTTCGAGAGTTCAACATGGCGGAGTGAAGCGAGATACTTGCATGGGGAATTTCACGGACGTTTGAATTTCCAAATTGAGGGATCATTCCGTCGTTTTGTGGGGTGGATTCGGTGAGATCGAAGGGAGGAAAATTGTTGAGAATCCGTGACTTCTGTTCTCGCGCATTCGGTGTTGGAAATCGTTGCTATAGCCAGCAAAATACAAATGTTCACTGTTGCATTGTTGTTATGTCCTGGCTATTGGGTGCAACGGGAGGGTTTGGGGGGGTAATCGTACTGCAAGGGCGATTAATATAAGAGCACCGACGGGAAAACGTTATCGGTCTCCGGAGAGGAAGGAAGCCCTCGAAAGAATGAGAGAAATAGGGGAAATAAGATTTCAAAAAGGCGAAAACAGCGAGAAAAAGGAGGCAGAAAACGGTATTAAAGAGACACAGGAAATATTCACGAATTGGGAAATAAGATGAGAAAATATTTTAAATACTTCGTTCAATGACAAATAATGTAACACTGGATTGGTATTTAATTGTCGTGCTATTTTGTGATTTGAATAGAACATTTTCGAGAATTTGGAAAAGTTTTTTTTTGCAATTTAGACAAAAATTGGCGTGTATGCCAGCATCGTTCCATTATAGAAAATAACTATAAATAAGCAGCTAGTATATTATTTGAAGACATTGACAAAGTAATCAATTCCTTTCAAGATTACGGTTGTTCTGGTAATTCTGATTACGAAAACTGTATAGATATTTTTTCATTCATATGTTTATTGTAAGGGATGAAGAAATGTCAATATTCAACCCTTCTTCTGTAAACCTGGGTCGTTCGCGTCCGGCCGTTTTTTGTGGGGTTAATGAACTCGAAAAAATTTAATAAAATTTGAGCTATTATTCGAAACCTTCAACTTGATATGCCAACCATAAAATTTTGAGAAAAGTTTATTTTTACCTACATTTTTCATTAAAAAATACAGCAACTCCGTAAAGAATCAGAAGTTTGCTAAAAAAATCATAACTTTATGAAAAATTGAGATACCTTAATGTACTTTACGGCAAATTGAAGCTAAATCATGCACCTCTAAGGAAAAAAATATTATATTTTATTTATGTAATGTTAAATGCTTACGTTCGCTGGATAAAATGGGCAACTTATAATTGTTAATTCTACTGTCATAAACAAAATTGTACGTGCTTAAATAGAATCATGATTCTCGTACACGTACTACCCGCTCTGCTCACGATGTTCCATTTTGTACCGACACTAAGAAAAATATACGCAATTTAGAAAGAAAAAAAAATTTCTAATTCTGTAGCTTCATTACGCAAAAAAAACACGTTAAAACAAAAAAACATTCTCACTTACCCGTGATTTTTGACAAGCGCCGTCTGTAAACGTGCACGTTTGTGACCCATGGGTCACATGTCCAAACATGACCCATGGGTCATTTATGTCCAACCCAAATTTTGTCCACTCTTTGTGACGGTTCAAGAGCAGCTAGGGCCTCGCATTTTGGGGGTCAAGTCCCTTTCCTATGCAAGTTTTCTTAAGTCGGTGTAGCGGTCCCCACCGCTCACTCGTTCGGAAGTAATAGGCATGGCAGAAACAATTATGGGTAGGACAAAAATGACCTAGGTTCATAGACGAAGGGTATTAAGTATTTTTAAATATTAAGTATTTTTTTCATAGGCATGACCAATTATCAACGGATCGGGTTATTGTTATTTTATTAAGTATATATTCAACATATTTCACATCAGCTTTTATTGAAAAATCTTAAGAAATGATAAAGATATCGATATTTTTTTAACGACCGCAAAAAAATTCTCTCGATTGTCCCATCGATACCTTTAAGATTCTAAAAATTAAAAAATATCAATGTTTATACGAATGTAGTTATCGTTATGCGTTACCGTCGTTTCTCTTTAATCATTTACAAAATGGCAACGAATTGAAATCATGATAAGGCCCATGTTTATTCAGTCAAGTTTTAAAAATAATAATTATCAAAAATCTTTGGAATCAGCTACGTACAGACCTAGCCATGGCGATTGCAAATATGAAAAAAAATCTAAAATCCGTTTATAAATTTTCGAGTATTGGAGTATTGGAAATTTAATTTTTACAGAGGCTTTATTCCTTCATCGACACATATTAGAGGGGTTCACATCACTCTTTTGAGTTTCCAAAATCTTTTTGCAAACATATTTTGCCGAAGGATAATCGCAAAATATGAAAAATTAAACGTTCTTTTATCCATCCGATAGACGAGTATTCAGCGTTACATCCGGATAAAAAGGTTTTGAAAAAAAAAACAAATCAGGCTCTTGGGGTTTCACATATAACGCTGGCAATTTCGTACTCGGCTGAATCGTCACTGCGAGCAGAAGCCTTTCCAAAAGTCCATTCAGTGTCTCACTCGATCTTTCTCTCTCTCTCTCTCTCTCTTTCTCTTCCTTGGCATTCTCCCGACTACCTCTCCTTGCCATTCTCGAGAAAAGAGAACATAAACGCAATTCCAGTCACGTATCCCTCCAGGATTAGGTTCTGTTTCCGTAAAAGCAAGAGCGCAGTGAGCGCGTCTCTACCGTTCTGGGCAAAGCACGACAAAACGCTCGTGGCAACTCTTCTTCGAAACGTTTCGAATCTTCGTACAACGAAGCATAAACGAAAAAGACAGTGAGAGAGAGAGAGAGGGAGGGAGAGAAAGAGAGAGAGAGAGAGAGAGAGAGAAAAGCTTCCAACTTTCCATCCCCGATGCTCGTTCCACTTGGCTATTCTCGTTCGTGGCTTTCGGTGTACTTGTCCAAGAAGCGCACTTTCGCAAGCCCGGACTCGGCAATTTCATTGCACTGAATGTCTCATTTATTGATTCAAACAGCCACGCCAAGGCGTGCAACGATTAATGCGCGACGATATTCTCGTATAGTCCCTTTTTCTCCTTCCCTGTACTTAGGTCCTATCAAGCTTTGTGTGTTCCTCCAACGGTGGATAATTACGGGTGGAGAAAGACCTTCAGGGGGAAAGAAGGAAATATATCGGCGCAATATATCGGAAGATCTATGGAAATTGCAAGAGAGAACGAGAGGGAAGAGAAAAATGGATAAGGGAACGTGTACAACGAGGAGGAAGCAAATGCCCTGTAAGAAGAGGGCTCGCGGTGTCTTTTATACCTTGTAATTAAGTCATTTAAAAGTGGCACAAGAGAAAGAAAAGAGTGAGCATAGAAAGAGGGAAGGAGATGCGAACGAAGACTGGCCCAGTCAGACCATCAGTGTCTCTTACGCTCTCTCTTTCTCTCGCTAACCGTTTCCACCGTCCAGGATTTATGTGAGGCAGTAAAGGAGCCTCGTATTTTATTCCCGAGAAGCGGCCGAGTGATATGAGGATAACGACTCTCGAGGTGTTTTGCTCGACAATCTCTCTCTCTCTCTCTCTCTCTCTCTCTCTCTCTCTCTCTCTCTCTCTCTCTCTCTCTCTCTCTCTCTCTCTCTCTCTCTCTCTCTCTCTCTCTCTTTTTCTCTCGGTCTCTGTCTCTCACTCTCTCTCGCTGTCTCTCTCTCTCTCTCTCGATCTCTCTCGCGATCTTCTATCCCGATAGAAAAAATAACAGGAACCAAAAAAGCGGAAGAATATCGTCCAATTAATATGCTACCCTTGTATGAAAAAATATTAGAAACAATTGTAAAAGAACAACTTATAAAATATATCGAGCAACAAGAAATATTAATAAAAGAACAATCTGGCTTCCGGAAGGATTACTCGTGCAAAACTGCACTACAGAACACCATAATAAAATGGAAAAAAAGTCTAGATAGCGGAAATATTGTAGGCGTAGTATTCTTGGATTTTAAAAGAGCCTTCGAAACAATAAATAGACGAATATTATTAGAGAAACTAAAAATGTATGGGATATCAGGGACAGTACATAAATGGATAAATTCATACCTTACAAATCGCACACAACAAGTAAAATACCACGAGCACATGTCGGAGAGACTGAGGACTAAGCATGGCGTGCCACAAGGTTCAGTGCTGGGACCTCTTCTCTTTATCATGTATATAAACGACATAAAAAAGAATCTAAAATACTGTGAGTGTAAAATGTTTGCGGACGACACAGTAATTTATGCGAGTGGAGAATGTACGCAAGAGATTGAACGAAAACTAAATTATGATATGCTTAAGTTGATCGGATGGATAAATAATAACGCACTAAGGCTAAATAAAACAAAAACAACGTTTATGGTACTGCATGATATGCGCAAAAGAAATACTGTGAATAAATGTGACATACAAATAGAAGGGACGAGGATAAACGAAGTAAAAGAAATAAAATATTTAGGAATAATCATTGACAATAATTTGAATTTTAATAATGAAGCGAGGCACATAGTTAAAAAAACAGCAAAGAAAGTAAATTTCATGTTTAGAATAAATAAGTATATTTCACGTAATACAATGGAGATCGTATATAAAACAATAGTAGCACCACACTTCGATTACTGTAACACGCTTATGTTAAATTTTACCCAACAATGGATTGACGTAATTCAAAAAGTGCAAAATCGTGCAATGCGCGCCATTTTAAGATGCGACAAGTACACTAGAATAGAATCAATGTTAATAGAATTAGACTTCCTAAGTATAAGGCAAAAAATGAATTATAACGTATATGTATTAGTGTACAAGATAAAAAATGGATTAATGCCAAAGTATTTAACAGAGGAAGTAACATTAGTGGGAGATACGCACAAGTACAACACAAGACAAAAAGAGAATGTAAAGATAAGAAATTGCAGGAAATTAGCAGCACAGAGATGTATAACCTACACTGGGTTTGAGATGTATAATAAGCTGCCTAGAGAAATGAAGGAAGTGAAAAGTGTGGAAGAGTTCAAGACAAAGATAAAAGAATATATAAGAAGGACGGCAAATACAGTAGGATGAGTAGATTAAGAGATAAATGTAATTAGATGTAAGAACGAATGTAACCGAAGTAGCCACTGGCTAAATAAATCGCTATCAATCAATCTCGATCTCTCACTTTTTCTCTTCGCTTCTACTAACATCCCTCATTACTCTTCTTTCGTTTAATTCTTCCTGTATGATTCGCGGGATACATAAAAAGGGCATGAATCGAGAAAAAAATCCAATGAAACTTCGATGGGACAAATAACAGACAACTATTTGCGGTACGTATGAAACGGATGCAACAATTTTATTCGAGAGATGGAAACACGGAATAATGTAATTTATCGTGGGACACAAAAAAAGTTATTTTGTAATGTAAGCTGACCGGAAGACTTTGCGAATGAAAACCAAATTTGATATTCACATTTCATGGAAAAAATAAATTTATTGATGGTTTTTGGGATTTTGTATTCATAGATAAGAAGTATGAATAGGAAAGAAGAATCAGCCGATTGAATTCAAGATTTATGTGGGTCATTCCATGGCAAATTGAACAATAGTTGGAATCGACCCCTTTCAATTTCGATGAAATTTAGTCAAAAATGTCTTTTATCATAAAACGAAGGTCTACCAAAGGAAAGAAATAAAAAAAAAAATTTCCAAAGTCATGCGAAATTCATAATTCCACTGTTTTTTTCCATTTTTCAAGTATCTATTTTCTAAATATCTCGAAAAAAATCGTTCTGGGTTCGTCTTAAAGAGCATACTTAGGGCTTCGAATAAAAATGTTCCGAAACAAATTTTTGAAAAATGATGACGTTAGAGAATTTTTAAAAATCGTAAAAATTCATTATCAACATTAAATGTTTGGTTCAATTCTTTTTTTGTAATAACCTTTTTTCATTACTGACATAAGGATTTCAATTATGTTTCTGTTTTTACATTCCTATGCCAATTGAATGATTGTTTAACTTTATTTAATTCAGAAGTAAAAGAAATTAAAATTTCTTACGAAAATTCAAAAATTCATATTTCTGAAAATTTCAGGATCTTTTAAGATCAGTACGGGGTGTTACATAAAAAAATTGAACGATAAATCGAATGTTGATCGTGCACTGTGAAAAAAAATGTTTGAATAAACAAAATCTGCAGTCAAATACGTTGAACTAGATATTTAGCTAGTACAATTCAACATTTTTTGGCCTGAATAATATTTTAGTCAACCGAAGCGCAGAATTGTTCAAAAAACTAATTATTTAGTTAGACCAAATAAATATCTAGTCTCACGTATTTGATTGCAGATTTTGTTCATTCAAACATTTTTTTTCTCAGTGTGGATTTTCACAATTTCAAAAAAATCAAAATTCTCCAAATTCATCATTTTTCAGCCCCCAGTATACTCTTTAAAACGAACCCAGAACAATTTTTCCGTAACTATAATAGTTTTCGAGATATTTAAAAAGTAAACTTCAAAAATTGAGAAAATTTTAAATTTTGCATAAGTTTCGAAAAAAAAATTTAATTTTTTTCCTTTGGTAGAACTTTGTTTTATGATAAAAGAAAACTTCTGACCGAATTTTATCGAAAGGGAAAGAGGTCGAATGCAACTATTGGTGGATTTGACATGGAAATTACCCAAAAGGAGTATCTACCGATTCCAATGTGCTAATGGAATTATTTGGCAATTCTCGATAGCGTGAGTGAGAATTCCTCTAAAGTATCTGCTGAATTTAAGCCTGCACCAATTACATCGCTCGTACAATCGTATTTCATTTTGGAGCTTCTGTCGAAGACTTTTCGGAATTGAACGAGTTGATTCTCTTTCTCTTTCTCACGCACACTCTGATTCTTTCTACCTCGATTGGATCCAGAGAGCCAGGGATGATCCGACAAAAAGTCGTCCACGATTTATCATCCAAGCCTCTCCACACGATCTTCAACTATCGCTGTCGTATATACCTCTGGTTGGCTTCGCGTTCTTGCCCAAACGGCGTGGAACTCGGCCAAGGTTCATCAGAACTTCGGCTCGTTCCAATAGAAACTCGTTGCCTCCATCTGCCTCTTTCTCCATTCCCTTCTTGTACTTTATTCAACTTCTGCGGTCCATTGGATCTATTCGCTCAATGTTGGCTAATAGTTTGCCTCGATGGTGATAAATCCACGGGATTGCCAGGACAACGTGTACTCGCAGAGCCGAGGAAGATTTGCCGAACGGGGAGCTTTTCGGACTCATCTTATTTCTCTATTCGGATAATTCGGAATTTCCAAAGAAATCATAAACAATGATAGAAAATATATTGATTCACTCGCATCGGTCTTCTTTCCTCTCCAGTTGTGAAAAATTCCATCTGTCCGAGAAATATAATCGAGAACAATTTTTTTCACACCTACACAACGTTAACATGCGGAGTACCGGGAGAAATGCAATAATATGAGTCTCTGACTTTTATAATCTCCCGAATGAGAGAAGCCGAGATAGAATACAGGGTTGAACGAGCGCTTCCTCGAGTTCCATGATTCCCCGCGCTCTTTCCCGTTCTCATTCCTCGTCGCTTTACTTCACGTTCTTCTCTCTAACCTCGCTCACTTTGGAGCTTGCAGCGTCCTGGAAATATGCAACGAGAAAACCTTGGTAGGACGTTTTAATCTCGAGCCCACTTAAAAACTCTTCGCGTAGATCGCCTCGCTATCTCGAGACTCGGATCTATATGGTGCGGTTGGTACGCGCGGTTTCACAAAGCCGAGCAAGAAAATAAGAGGAGAGAGGAGAGAAAAAAGGGAAACGTAGGAAAGAAAGAGGGAGAGAGAGAGAGAGGGGGGGGGGGAAGTTGGTGGTTTTCTTTGTCCTCTTTCACCATCGCCTTGTTCGAGGGTGCAACGGTGGAATAAAACTTCTATGAAATTTAATAAGTTCACCCCCGATGAGAAGAGGAATATGAGAAGAAGGACTCAGTGGGTGAGATATCGCGCGAGATCGCAAGATTTTTTTCTCTCTCAGGATCTCCATTTTTCCTTCGATCTGAATGGGAGTCGAAAAACCTAAAGATCAAAATTCATAATGACCGAAATTCAAAAAATTGGATACCCAAATACCATTACCAACGAATAGTCTATCAATCATAATTTAAAATTCCCAAAAGACCATAATGTTATATTACTTTTTCACAATTTATGCAAATATGCAAAGCATGTTTATACCGAAAAGTTTTTTTCAGATTTGAAATCAGCAAACATGGCTAAATATAAATTGTATGACAACAGCAGATTCAAATTCCAAAATATCTCATTTCCAAACAGGCATTATCACGATGGAGAAAAATTTCGAACGTCAAACTATCGATACTAAAAGATCAGATGGTTCAAAATAAAGAAACTGAAAATCCGGAAATACAACCCCAATAAGGGTGGGGGTCGAAGAGTCGACTAACCAATATTTTCAACGGCCGAAATCCCGAATTTCACGATTACGAGAGTTCGAATAACAAAGCGCCGAAATCCCAAACGCCAGAAAAGCGAAAGCGGAGACAGTCGCCTCATGCGTAAGAGAGAGAGAGATGCGCCTCCTCTCTCTCTTACGCATGGGGCGGCTCTCTCGACTTTCTCTTTTCTGGCGATCGGCATTTCGGCGCTTCGTTATTCTAACGCTCGTAATCGTAAAATTCGGCATTTCGGCCGTTCGAAATATTGGTTAGTCGACTCTTCGACCCCCACCCCCCAATAAATGCCATCAGAAATGATCGTCCATTTCTGGTGCCTACAATTTGATCAGTCGGTATTTTGATCAGTCGGTATTTTGACCATTCGATATTTTGAACATTCGGTATTTTGATCATTCGCTATCCCAATAATTTTGTACTTTCAGTTCAGTATTGAAATTTTCGGAATTTTGACATATGTTAGAATGACTTCTCCGATTCATCTATTTGAACAATGCGCCTTATTGGCTCTTCGACAATTCATTTAACCTACATTTTATTTATCTAGTAGTTGAGACTATCATACATGCATTTTCTGCATTTTTCAATCTCTCCTTTAAAAAGCTTTTATACAATGCACGTGCGAATTATTAATTTTTGGAATACATAAATTTCTGAATTTCGGTCATTATGAATTTTGATCTTAAGGTTTTTCGACTCCCACCCTTCGATCGTAAGGGGAAAACAAAGCGGCTGCTTTGCTTTCTCAGGTACAGGTATTCTACTCCCGATCTCATAACAGTCATTTTGTGCTATACATGAAAAATGTTATATTCATTTTGAAGACGATCTCACAACCATTTTTCCTAAAACTGATTTTGCCACTTTGCAACTTTCTCTTCAAGCTTGTCAATAGCGAGCCATCTTTTATCTAAATATAGCTATAGCAAATCAAAGGATTGAAGTTTTCAGTCGACAAAATACTTTCATTACACCCTTCCCCATTTTTTTTTATTATTTCAGTCGAACATATGCTCAAAGTAAATAATTTTTTCTGATAAGACTACAATAACAGCATAAACTCTATAAATCTCCACTAAGAAAACCGTTTATTTATACTTAAGAAATATATTTGGTTGGCACTTTGATTGAGATTTTGTAAATTTGAGCAGTAAAAATTACATGATTGCTCAACTTTACCAAGGTTAGAGGTAAAAAAATAAAGATTTTTGTTTAACAAAATTCAAAAATTCGTATTTTTAAGAAAAAAAAATGCAATTCTGAAAATTTCAGGATCTTTTAAGATCAGTACAAGGTATTATATTAGAAAAATTAAATCAAAAATTTAATGTCGATGCATCATTTTTCAAATTTTTTTTCGAATTTTTTTATCTTCGTAGTCCCAAGTATACTCTTTAAGATGAATCGAGAACGATTTTTTTATAACTATAATAGTTTTCGTGATATTTAAAAAATAAACGTGAAAAATTGAAAAAATGGTGAAATTTTGAATTTTCGAAAAAAGAAAACTTCTGAACAAATTTTACCGAAATTGAAAGCGGCCGATCCCAACTATTGATCGATTGGATATGAAATGACTCTTTTAAATGTGAACGCTCGATTCTTTGTGCGTCGGAAATTTTGGAATAAAACATTACAAGATGTAAATTAACTGAGTATTATGAAATTCTCAAGGTCATATCAAGGAATGTTAAATAGCTTAGAAAAAGATATAATAACTCGACTTCGGTTCTTGACAAGAAAGAACAATTCCAGCTTATCAATCATTGCTGAAAAGTAAAAGTACCGAAAGTAGCGGAAGGATTGATAGAAAATGCACAAATCATTCATTCTCGCTTATTGATCATTGGCGAGAATTAAAAAAATTTCACAAGCGTTTATATATGACATTGAAAATGATTTAACCCTAAAAATAGGATAGAGGTCAGGCCTCAGATATTCTTGTCGAGGTCATTTCTAATATACATCAAAATACAAAGAAATAATGTAAAAATCGTCAAAAGAATAGCAAGGTCATGATATTACTTGTTGATTCATCAGACTGAATTGCGAGCTTTGGAAAAGACATTCAAAAGATTTACGTAAGCCAGAATTAAATGAATTCATACTTCTTTTCATCGATTACATTGCCAAAGTCATACGGTTTATCTTTATGATCTTCCATCTGCAATTGACCCTGCAATACCGTCTTATTACTCGCAGAAATTAGGCATTTATTTATTGATTAAAGATGGTTAAAGTTGTCGCGATTATTAGTGCTCGCAAAAGTAATTGGAACCCTCCGTGCGTGAAAATTCTAGGGAAGCCCTGACTTAAGTCGGGACCTCGTCGGCCTTGGACGTGGATGCCCTGTCAGGAATTGCCCTTACACCATCGGGTTGGGCCCCGACAGGGGAATGCCAAGGTTACCAGGCCTATATACAATATAGCTGACCTAAGGCAACCCGTTGAAGACCTTGTTGGGCTTAAACGTGGATGCCCTATCATGAATTGCCATAACACCGCCAGGTTGGGCCCCGACATGGCAGTGCCAAGGTTCCCAGGGTTACTTACAATATGACTGACTTAAGGCAACTCATTAAGGACCTTGTCGGGCTTAAATCTGGATGTCCTGTCATGAATTGCCATAACAACGCCAGGTTGGGCCGTGACAGGGCAATGCCAGCCTTACTTACAATATGGCTGACCTAAGGCAACCCGTTGAGGACCTTGTCGAGGTTAGATCGGGCAACCCATATTTGAAGAAGTCGCTATAATTACAACAGAACAAAATCGGGCCCAAATATGGCGAAAGTGTCGGAGCCCTAATTATTTCAAACATGGCACTGACTAGGCAACCCTTTGAGCGCCTAATCGGACTTCACGGGAAGTTAGTTCCGAGACTCATCGTGAGATGTCGCATACGGCGTGCGTTCTCTCGCATACGGAATATGCAAATAGTATGCTTATATAGCCGAAGTGGGAGCACGGGTTGTATTCGACACCGCAGAGTCAGGCCTCTCAGGAAGTCATGCCTCGAGAGAAGTCATACCCGCAAGATTTCGACATAGAAATCCTCTGCTTCATACTATTTTTTTGGAAAAATTCTCTTGGAGAATTATTAATAATATATTATTATTGATAATAATGTATTATTATAATATATAATTATAATTACTAATAATAATATTGTTCTTATTATTGAAATAATTCAATTTTACAATCTACACGTATAGCGATACTACGTACGTACTAGGGCCCTGATAAGGCTTGATCATGGGCTTGTCGTGGATTCGACATGGCAGACGTGAGGTGGTTGTAAAGACCCTCATTTGGCAACCTTCTAAGGCCCTTGTCAAAAAAGCGTGACTGTCCATTCAGGGGCCCTATTAGACTTCAGTCAAGGGCCTGAAGTAAGTTGGGGAAAACCGATCGGGGTCTAGTTGGGGCCTCAATCAAATTCACGCACGGGCCATTTGTTGTGTTATCCCTAATTTACATTATTACCCTACCAGTTAACGAACTATAACCGTATTAAATTGAGCCCTTATTCGTTGATTAAAATAAACAAAATCATTCGTCAAAAATAAAGTCAGTTTCAAAGTGGAAAATGGAATGATTCGCGTCTAGAAGTGTTTGACGCATAAAGGGTCTGTGCGAACATGTGAAATGCGAAATTATCAGGAAGGGCGAAGGTTGAATGCATTCCGAAATGGTTGTCAGACGCCAACTCAGTAATGATAGATTGATGAGGCAAACTCGTAAACTCGCGTGTTGGATTTTACGTATACTAGGAGAAGTCTAGCAGAGCGGCAATGAGGACGAGCTTCTCGTTTCCTGCTCGGTTCGGCCACTATTCAAGCTTTTCATTCCTTCATCATATCGCGCACTGGCTCTCAGCAAAATTATCCTTCACCTTCTTCATTCATTCGGCTTGATGTGCTAATGCGAACGATCAGAGGGAATTAAACTGCCTACTTTCTTGCTCAGTGACGAGCTTAAGCCAGGTCCCACAAAAACTTTGATAAACGCTATCAACAGATATTATCGTTTGTCAAAATTATTTGCCGCATTGTCGGGTTTTCGTCATTATCATCATTCTTATTGTATTAAGGAGACTCATCTGGTACCGAGTGAGTTAAAAGAAAATTATTGTGACTATCGTAGTCAGCTTAGTGCGCTTCGCAACGCCGCGATCGCGTAACCCGTTACAGCTGTTATACGAGAAATTTGTAATTCGTGTCCTCGCTTCATCATTGAGCTCCTATTGGACAGTGGCAAAAAACCATATGTGTTATTATTCTCTATCCAATTTCGCCACGATATTTTTCTCAACCACATTCAGTCGTTGGATTTACAATTTCGAGTCACTTCGAATGTGCAAGTTGGAAAGCATTACAGTTTGTTATTTCAAAAAGCGCGTGGCTGCAACGTTGCCCTGATCAGAGTACTGCTAAGCTTAACCTCAAAATAATCAGCATTTTCTGAGACAAATTAATGTATTATGAACCTCACAATCACTTAATCGATTTTTTGAAGCTCGACAAATGTTCCTTAGATATTTATTTATTAATTCTGCAATTTTTGTCAAAAACTGTTTGTCAATGATTCTGAATTTAATGTTTGCAGACAGAAAAACCAGTGAAACCCATAAAGGCCCATGTCAATTTAGGAATTAGATTTATATTTATTTTTCACGAACAAGGTATCCTCGGGTCTTGAAATTTTAACAGATGGCTTTTCAGATACAAATAACTGTATTCTGATTTTTTTTATCAATATCTGTTTGTTAAATCGTTGACGAGACGAATCTTCTTAAAATGTTAGAATACGATTCTCGAATAAGAGAACCAGGAAGGAGGCAGAATTAACGAGAGGATCATTCGGGAATTTACCATTGAAAATTCCTGTTACGTCTGTACTCTTACATCCTTGGCTTCAATCCTTATGCACGTATATTCCAATCGTTTCTTCCACTTCGGTGGAAAAGTAAAATCGGTGGTACTCGTAATTCCGCAGGCTCGCGAATAAGCGAGATATACATGTTTCGAATTGAAATAGACTTGACATAAAGTGGACACTATAGTAACGTGAATTTTCGTGTGCAGCACCTCCTCGTGTGTTTCACGATTCGGGCGAAACTCGCCCCCGTCTCTCGACATTCGGATGGCTTGGAAGGATAGCCGGGACCGTGGAGAGGTCGAGGAAGGAGGAAATAAATATTCGCCGGCGAATAACAAAGGTGGGATTTACGGGCACCGAGCCAGCCTCGAAAATCTCATGCAAATCAATGCGGCAGTAGAGAAAGAGAGAGATGGACAGAAAGGTGGAGGAGAAGAGATGAAGAAGGAATCGCCGAAGGTTGGTGCGGGAGAAGGATGCATAGTTTTAGGGAATGCGAGAATCAGGTAGTAGAGACACATAGGGTTGTAGAATAGAATATGAAAGTAACTATATTTTTTACACACTGATCGTGCGATTCGTGATATATAGTATAGTTGTATTATATTTATGTATATACTACATGGGTCGTTCCATGTCAAATCGACCAATAGTTGGAATCAACCTCTTCCAATATCGAAGAAATTTGGTCGGAAGTTTTCCCCCCTCATGAAACGAAGTTCTGCCAAAGGAAAAAAATTAAATTTTTTTCTCGATAATTTAAAATTTCACATTTTTTTTCAATTTCTCAAGTTTTTTTTAAAGTATCCCAAAAACTATTATATCGTTACGAGAAAATCTTGTTGGGTTTGTTTTAAAGAGTATACTTGGGGCTACGAAAAAAAAATGTTCCGAACAAAAATTTTGAAAAATCATGAATTTTGGTGGAAGGTATTTATATAATACCTTGTACTGATCTTAAAAGATCCTGAAATTTTTAGAAAGGTTTTTTTCCCAAAATATGAACTTTTGAGTGTTGGTGATAAAACTTTTTTTTACCTCTAAGTTACAAAAAGTTGAGCGATCGTGTAATTTTGTAATTTTGAGCAGTAAAAATTTCAATTAATGACATAAAAATGTAAAGCCAGAAACGTAATTGAAATTCTTATGCCAATAGTTCAAATTTTTACTGCTCAAAATAAAAAAATTACATGATTGCTGGACTTTACTTAACTTAGAGGTAAAAGAAAAAATGTTGTTTATCAAAATTCAAAAATTCATATTAAAAAAAAAAAACATTTTTGTAAAAATTTCAGGATCTTTTAAGATCAGTACAAGGTATTATATAAAAAAAATTAAACCAAAAATTTAATGTTGATCGGATATTTTCACGATTTAAAAAAATTCATAATTCTCCAAATTCATCATTTTTCAAATTTTTTTTTCGAAATATTTTTTTTCTCGTAGCCCCAAGTAAGACAAACCTTTACGACGAACCTAGAGCGATTTTTTCGTAACTATAATAGTTCTCGAGAAATTTCAAAAATAAACTTGAAAGATTGAAAAAATGGTAAAATTTTGAATTTGTCATAAAAAGAGAATTCCTTTAGTAGAACTTCGTTTTATGATAAAAGAAAACTTGTGACCAAATTTCATCGAAATTTAAAAGGGTGGATTCCAACTATCGGTCGATTTGACATCGAATGACCCAGCTGGAATCGAGGAAGGAGGCACGAGCCCACGAAGAATGTCCATTCTCTTCGAGTCTTTCGGGACATCGAACTAGTTTCGAGGCGGGAGATAGAAGATCGCGAGTTTTCGCACAGTGACGCGGCCATAGGTTTAGCCTAGGGGCTGTTTCTATAAGGTAAAAGGAGAGAGAGAGAGAGAGAGAGATATGTGGCCCACTGTGTTCGTGCGTTACCGTGTGACTGTATTATATCCCCCTATCGCCGTTTTATGCAGCCATAAATAGCGTTTATACGCTCGGTAAAGTATTTCCGAAGCACCATAATAGAGAGAGAGAAAGAGTGAGAAAGGAAGAAAGAGTGAGAAGGAGTTCCACGTCGTGTTGGCTTCCCGATGCCTATTCGCTATCTATTCTATTATACCTCGACGTGGCGCTCGTATAGAGTAGCTGGCCTCGCGGCTTTCATCCCTCGCCCGATTTTTGCACCCTCAAACCGCTCTAGCCGACTCCCTGAGCCCCAAGAGCAATAGCGACCTGTGAACCTCATAGGAGGGTGTTGGATTCGAGAGGCCCTTTCTCACACTTGCAAAACTCAATCTTCCTTCCTTCCTTCTCCTTTCTCCCGCGACCCTCCATCCCTATCATTCTCTCACACGGCAATCTCCTCTCGAGTTTTTCTCCCCCCAACTTACACTCTTTATATCGAATCACGATCGTCCCACGGTATATACGTGAAAGAGGTACAAAAAGTGAGACAGGAGAAGCGATATCCAATTTTTTTTTAACAACCACTTGAACAACTAACCAGCAAGAGTTTGAGCCCCGAGGGTCTTGACACTGGTGCGTCCCGTACACCGTCTTCCAAGCTACCCTCTTGGATATACGAGACTACACGAACCCTTACTCACACAGATTCTTCTGATCTCGGAGTGATGTTGGTTCAAAAACCTCGGAAAACGTCGTCCTCAGACAACGAAGAGAATTAAAGAACTAAGTACTAAGTATCCACGCTGGTCTCGCAACCAGCTTGAACCATTCACTGTCTGATGAGTATTTTCTTCTATCTCACTTATTTCCTCCATCCCCTTAGTTACGACAGTGTGGAGCGGAAGGACGAAAGAGCAGGTCCACGAGAAAAAATGAAGTACAAGAAGCGAGGTGAGTGCTCTCTAAGTTTGTCCTCTACTGTACTACTTCCGGGCAATACTGGCCCTAGCAGCGCCGATAACGAGAGGAACAGCTTGTCTATTATCCCTGCTGTGAGTTCAAGGGATCTCCTCGCGATTCCTTTAACTCACTCTTACTCTGTGTTATCTTGAAAAGACAGAAGCAGTCTCGATATCTCTCTCTCTCTCTCTCTCTCTCTCTCTCTCTTGGATTCTCATACGCATTTCACGGCAGCCTCGTGTTTAACCTCTTATGTTGGTGCAATTGTGCGAAAGAAGGAAACCACCAGAGCCCGAGAGAGTGGATGAGTATAACGTACATTGGAGAATGGGTTGAACGGTAGTAGATATGGAATTGCCCCGAGACACGCGGCTTGGCGTGCCGACTTTGACCTAAGGAGGGAAGCTTACCTTAACTTCCGAGTATGTGCATTCACATATAAAAATATATATATATATATATATATATATATATGCAATGTGTGTATATATATTCAGCCCTTTACATCGACGTGTACATAGTAAAACGCTACGTTACACGGGTTGTAGTACATCTCGTGCGAGTCGGCTTTATTGAAGCTCCTCGCCAAACCACCCTCTTCGTTACTCGTTCCTAACCCAAGAGTTCTCTCAAAACCTCATCTACCGACTGTCTCTCTCCGCGTCTCTGTCTTGTTCTTCTTGCACTTGTACCATTCCAAGCCCTTGCAACTTCGTCTCTCGTTCTTTGTGATCCTCTTGCCAAAAGTACATGTTCATGCAGAGAGTGGAAAGGTGCCTCGAAGGCCTCCAAAGCTTAGGGGTGCAAGCTTGCGTTTGCATCACTCGATCCAACTCCCCTAAACCACACGAACAGTCTCGTTTCGCATTCTACTCACTCCGTACGTATAACGTATTCGATCTAATGCATTCTCGCAATAAAGTTTATTGCCGTGTTGCTTACGTAGCTGGATTCATGATCTACCTTCAGTCGACTTGAAGGAACATCTTCCTCCTTGCATACACGCAGTTACCACTTCTCTACCTCTTCCTCTTAAGCTGCGTATAAGCTCTTTGTGTGTGATTCCAGACGGACCAGAAGCTTCTCCGCTTCGCTATATCGCTGGTACCGTACACACCTTCGCTCGAACATGCTGTGGTGAGAGGGAATCGGTAACATCGTTGAGCGCACTTACGAGCACTTGATGCGAGGTAGCGAATGTGCAACGTGCGTCTTGTACGGGCTTGCCGTTCTCGATTCCCCAACATCGTTCGCCATGTCGGTGAATGCGCCAAGCCTCTTATCCCCTTCACCTGGGTATATAACATGGCAAGGTCTATGCACAAACGTTTACGTGCATTACCGCGTTGGGTTACAGCCTCCCCTAATGCCACGTGCATTGTTCACACGTGTGATTCGAAATGATAGGGGCTGTCTTGGATATATCGCACGGGTGAATCGCATACGGTAACTCTTATAAAGTTTCCCTTTTTTTTTTAGTATACCAGCGAGATATGTGGGTAATTGTGTATTACACTGACAGCAATACGAGAGAATATAGCTCGAAGAGTTTTTACAGTCGCGTGTGCGTCTGTTGTGGGGATCGTCGCTGTTTTTGCGGAATTAAATTGCCACGGTAGGATCGAGGCGTAATAGGGAATGATTTTTTTTCTTTCTACAAGCTTGAACAAGATCTTGGTCATGAAACGACCGTGCGAATACCCGGAGAACAGATAGATCCAACCTAGCTACGCTCTACTATCTTTCTCTTTGCTTTAAAGCCTCGTGAGGAAGAGATACAACTTTATGATGGGGTATCTCCCTTCCCTCGGATCGTCTAGCGACCTTTACTGCTTTGCCGCATTGCCCCCGTCCCCTCTCGCTCCTTTCACCCCGCGATACGGTACGGCAAAAATCCTGAATGCCGCGTAGAACGTTCGTGCACAGTGGCCTGGAAAATCTCATTGGTCTTGAAAGGGGGAAGGGACTTACCTCGACCTCTCGTAGTCACCACCATCGAGCGAAGCAAAAATCCGTTTTTTTTCTCTTTTCCTGGCTTTGCATTTCGTTTATTTCCCCTCACACGCGGTTTCCGCACGTTTTATTCCTGGAAGAAAAAACTACGTTTGCCTCTTCTTCTTCGCCCCGACACACGTAACGCGGCAAAGGAAATTTGCGGAACACCGGCAACTCTCTTATATCCTTGCACGGGCATTACGAATCTACGGAAGTTCTTTTTCCCTCGTTCTCTTTCTCTTCCTTTCTCCGTTCATTGGGGCAGTATGTATAACATAGCAAAACGTGTACGCGGTTAACACAGGCAAAGTTCCTGCAAAGTAAACTAAACGTTACCAAGCCTGAAGTAATGCCTGGGCCAGCATATACGCCAAAGGCTAGACTGACCTAGCTTCTCGTTACACAGTTCTACTGCTCTTTCAAAGCTAATAGCATCGCTGGTCATGTTGTTTCAACTATTGCCTCTGAGCCACCATTGTCTGAGCCAACTCAACTTGAACATGGGTACTATTGCAATTTTGGATTCTATATATATATATCAGACGAATTATCTTATTAATTGGTCTGATTCGATGTACCAAGAAAAATTTATGGTGGAAAAACTGACAATTTATGATAATTCAGTAAATTCAGGCACAGCGAAGGGTTAATCGAACATTCCACGCAGAAATCATATAAAATTATTGTTCCTTCTTTCAACAAATCTATTATGTTGTAGAAACGTTCTCTTAGGGCAGACGGCATCCCGCTTCGTTCGGTGTTTTTTTTATGGATCTCTGATCAGTCGATTCGCAAACATTTAAATTCAGGGCGCCACAAACCTACCGTGATTACCATTTGTTAGTGATCAAGGATACTATTATGTCCTTTCTTAAATGATCAAGGTGCAAAAAAGTCCGCGAAGGGCGATTGCTCTTTCGTTGTTGGACTTACTTAATTTAGCTAATACTGTTTGTTTTGTGCAACTGTTTGTCCATCTTTCTGATTAAGGTCTGGCTTGGGAATGAAGTTGCCTTACCACCCAGTTTAACTTTCCATAATGCAAGGAAATTTGCACGATTCACGGTGATTTAATTTCGCAACTCCATTGGTCTTTTTTGTATTGGTTTTTATTCTTCATCTCTCCTCGACATTCATTGAATTTTGACTATTTCATCGGGTCATTCTTATGATGTTGCGGCTAGATAGTCGGTCGCTTATTAATTGGTTATTTCATTTAATATTATTCAATATGGAATTTGTCGCTTTATCAGTATCAATATTCACAGATTTGAGGCTTTCGTGGTCAGAGTTGTAACTACGTTTGTTGGCTTCTGCATAGATGCGGCGTCTAGTTTCAGCAACGTGAGGACGTTTTGTAAACTCGACGCGCCATCCATTTGGGAGCCAACAAACGTAGGATTAATTTTTCATTGCAATATCCTATTGTTATAGTGGTATCCGATTGCGGGGTTATATTGTCTCTATTTATATCTATAGTAGAACTCGAATATCCACCATGGAGCCTTAAGAACATCATGCCTCTCAATCGGTACACTGTGGGAGGTTTAGTCATGTCTTAATCTTATTTTTAAGATACGGCATGAAATCTCCACTATAATCAAGGTATCCAGAAGGATGCAAAAGATGATGCAGAATATGCCTAACCAGATGCAAAATATGCTTAACCGGTAAACTCCATAACGGATTTATGAAGACAGTGTGATCAGGGCTCCTTTCAGGGCTCGATCATAATAAGATAGCGATCTGCTCAGGACCGCCAGACTACAAGGTGGCCAAACTGTTGTTACATAGCACAATAGGCTCTCTCAGAATGGCCTGATCATTACCCTACGTGAGTAGGGGCAGGGAAGTCAGGGGCGGAACTTCTGCGATACTGCTCTGTGTCTAAAGAGGATAATCCTCAGTTTTAATAACCCCATTAGGCAAATCTGTAGAGCTATCAGGACCTCATTACAGCTGTAGAAAATGCTTAAACCGATACTATAGTGTCCTGTCGACTTTCCATTGGATGAAAAGCTTGACAAAAATTTCGAATAATAGACTTCCGGTATGACGGCGTCGGTTTACTTCACCGTTCCGCCTTTTCCGTGATCACTATGTATGTAGTTGCTTTATCAACCGGTCGGTCATTATACCAACGTCGAGGCCACGTCAAGTATAATGACTCGAGAAATCGTAACGCGCGTTACGTCGTTGTGCGGGTTCGATCGACTGGCAGACAGGCAGCAAAACGAGCCCTCGGTGCATATAACCATGGTGGATGGCGAAGCTGGTTGAGTGGACGAGAGTGAGTGAGGTAGGCTCGGGCTTGCACGGCCCACAGCACACACCGCGAACTTTTAAATTGATTTGGAGTCTCGCCAATACGCGAGCGATTTTCCTCGACCAACCACCCTTCCCCATCATCCGCAAAAGCTTCGTCGCAGCGCCCTCTATACAGTCACCCTTTCACCCTTCTCGCCAACGATCTACTCCTCATTCTCTCCTTCTCTCTTGCTCTCTGTCGCTCTTTCACCTAAGCGATCGTGTAGGTGATGCTTTTTTTTAACTTCCGAGTTCGCCTTTTTTTGCCCCCCTATATTTTACTTGCCTCTCAGTTGTTCCATTTATTTATTTCCTACTGTTGGAACCAGCCACCAAAGCACGCCTAATTGGTTTTATTACTGCGTCTGGGTGTTTCCTACGACAACGACGACGAATACGAGGTTGCAGGGCGGTCTGCCAGCGGTGCCTGGAGAATTACTGGAGAGGGTCTGTACATGAGCTTACCCACCTCCATATCTGCGAGGGTTTTCGAGAACAAAGCTACCCGAGAGAAACCACGAAGAGATCGATCGTTTATAGCATTAATATTATCAATGAATATTCTCAAAGTTTGTACTGAAGCCTTTGCCGATTAAACTCTATTTCAGTCCTATTACCTTTCGCACGATAAAGGTTTCGTGACACCGAACCAACTTTTTATGACAATCTTCTGCCATGGCAATGAAGGACCGACAAAATTCATTTGATTGGGGCTGTTGATTGGGAACAACAGAGGGACAATCTGAATACCTCCAACTTCGGTCCTGTACTTAAAGCCTGGGCATTTTGGTAACGCGTAGACTCACTTGTGAAGAATTTGAACCAGGGTTTCTAAGACGACACCAAAATGAAGAGAGACAAAAAGTGCGAGAGAAAGAGTAAGGGGAAGCGAAAGAGAGAGGAGAAGAGGAAAGGCTCGTTTCGAGTCGTATTTATAGGACCCTTGGTGTAAAACACGACAGATACGAGCGGAAGCTGTTACGCTACGGCAGTCAGAAAACAAAGAGCTGCTCGGGCTCTGGTCTATCCCTCAATCGTTTCGCATCACGCTTTCCCAAGATGCCTCGTACTTTGTAACCGTCTCTCATAGTCTCAGCTTCGACACTCGTCAAACTCTTCGCACGGCTGTCCACCGAGATTCAAGCTGATTTGGTCACTATGTGAAAGAAACTATTTCAGGAACGTAAATTTTCAGACTGGCACATTTAGCTCTTCTTCACGGTGACTGGCGACAGTAAAGTGGTCAGTCAAAGCTTTCAGTGACAATTAACCGTGTGTAAGATTTATAATTTATTATATATTTTCGTGCCTTAAGCAACACGTGGATACTTCTATATCGGCGCTATGATAATGTACTTTCGTGAGATTATCTCTCGACTTATAGATACGTCACTTCAACCCCAATTTATCGTCCCTCATTCGCGCGACCCGTCGTCCCGTTAATTACTTCGTAATGCCGCCTTGATATCCGACTCTCGGAGAGACTCAATTCCATTAGGCAGATTCATCCGAGCGAGTCTTATTCTCGCTTGGAGCGTTAGCTTCACTCTCATTCTCTCTCTCTCTCACTCTTACTCTTACTTTCCCTCTCTGTCTCTTTCTCGCCATCTCTGCATAAATGGAACAACGTTGACGAGCCTCTGATGCTTTTATCCCTTTGGAATAGTGATTCGTTGTTGGTTTCCTCAGTCCTCTCTTGAAGTACGCGCACAGAATTTCCCGCCTGAATTTTGCCTCTGGACATAATCAACGCCGACGAGATTGCGTAAGCGCCTCTTCACGGTTTCTGCAAGCTCGATGAATGTTGAGGATCCTTGAGGGCGCCTCTTTGGCGTTGGCAACGAGATTACCTCGGATACTCTGACTTCACGAGAAATCATTTCTCCGTTACTCGAGCTCTTCTCTATTTTTGCCGTCGGCTAGATTCAAAATCACGCAGCAGATATTGCACAAAAATGACGCGACTCTGACTCGATATTCGACGAACGAGGCCAAGAAAAGGATACGGGAATTCAGTGCGGAATATGGAACGGCGGAAAGCAGGATTGACGAGAAATGATTTCATGGATCGCTGAGCCATTGAATACGGGAATGAGAATACACTCGAACCGTATATAGAAATAACAAAAGCTACGTGAAGAAAACGGTTTCACAAAAGCATGAGGCGAAGGGAAGGGGAAATACAGTTAAGTAGATCGGGGAATTGAGAATCATTTTAATGCCTGGTTAAATTGCGTAATTGGTGAGTGGCCAGGCATAGATTGTGAGAGGTAAACTAATGCAGGGAAGGGGGATTGGTAAGTTGCTGAGTGGCTGGTGCAGTCCCGAGGGTGAATTCTGCCGGTGGTTGGAAAAAGGACTTTATGGTAACTTCGATCCCGTTCTCCACTCTTTCTCTTTCTCTCTCTTTATTCTCCTCTCTAAGACTTTCTAGAGAGTCAGGATCGTCATATTTGCAGGAGAAAGCATCGATGAATATTTATACGAGTCATTACAGTAGGCACCAGTTTAAAATAAAAATAAGCGTGTTTATTTCGTGTCTTATCTATGAAACAACGCGACAAAACACTGGAACAACCTGTTCTTAAACTCATCGTACACCTGACTATCGATTTTTCATCTGTAATACTCGACAATTTGCCACTTCTGTTTTTTCATCGTCATTATCGTGTGATATCCACATTCATTTTTAATTTATAGAAATAAATTGAAATCATTTTTTACTGCAACCCGTTTTATTACTGTAAAAGACGGATTTTTGACAATACTTTGTAAAAGTTTTACAAAACTTTTTGTGTAATCATCCGAGAGATACACTTCCGGCAAAAAATTTGGAAACATTCGCTTCGACTCCGCGCCGCACAAAAAGTTTCACTGATCTTTTAAAAATAAAGATATTTCAATTCAATAAGCGGCGTTTCAAAGGGGAGATGTTCAGCTTTTTTCCGCTTTTTGGGGAAAACTTGTGGGGGGAGTATAAGCTTCAATTTAATTTTTGAAGAAGTTTTGTACGATTTTTTTTCCGCAAAAATATCAAATGTTTTGCAAAAAACGATCGTAATTGTAAAATGTAGTGTAACTCTAAAACTACTGGATTTTTGTGAAATCACTAGAATCGTAAAAAGTTCCATACAATCAATTTAGATTCAATGTGATTTTTTTATAATTTTTTTCTAAAATTTTTTTTTCCCAATTTTTCCTGTCAACGAGATATTTTGTTATCTTCAACGACCGGGTCTTTTACGTCATCTACACTGCTTTTTCATCGAAAAACCCGCGAAGACGAGATAAGAAATGCCGTAAGAGAGATTGCTTAAGATAAAAAAAACATCGAAAACAAAATGCTGAAAAAATTTCATTGAATCCACAAAAATTGTATGCAACTTTTTACCCTTTTAGTAATTTCACGAAAACTCAGTAGTTTTACCGCAAGTTTTTTATGCGGAAAACAATAACAAAATTCGTGGTCGAGCAACAAAATTTCAACGCTAAAAAAAGCCGAAGAACGATCATGTTTCAAAGAGCGTACTGGTTAAAAAACATCGAATTTTTTTTTGAAAAAAGCTTACTGAAGCTGAATATGTCCCCTTCGAAACTCCGCTTGGTAAATTGAAATATCTCTATTTTTTAAAGAGCAGTTAATCTATTGATACGGCGCGGAATCGAGGCGTTTCCAAACTTTTGGCGCGCGGTATAAATAAAATCACAAGAATACTTAATTATTTTGAAAAATTATGGAAATATCCATAGAATCGATCATATACTCCGAGAGACAGGATAGGCAGTCTTGTTCCAAGCGTGAGTGAGGCACGTAGGCCTTTATAAATTTGGCGAGTGTAAACCGTGACACCGAGCAGAAGATACAGGGCCAAAAGGGATGGACGACGAGAGAAAAGATGATAGAGAAGCAAGAAAAACAAAGAGTTGAACGCGTGGAAGTTAAGGGTTGCGAGGGACAGAGAGAGAGAGAGAGAGAAAGAGGAGAATGGGTGAAGAGTGAGACAGTGAGGAAGCGCGAGAGATTCAGCTTTTCTCTTTTCCGCTTGGCGAGTGTCACGTTCTTGAGGATTCACGGCACGTGCCGTCTCGCAGGTGCAACCTTCTCTCAAGCTCTTGCTGCCCTCTTGTCGTATATACGCTCTAGAACTTACCGCCTCTGGATCCTCCCCAAAAGAGGTTCGCAGTTGCTCAGATGTACGTCCCTTTAGTTCCAGTTTGCCCATTCTCTTCTTCTCTCTCTCTCTCTCTCTCTCTCTCTCTCTCTCTCTACGAGGATTTCACAAGAATCATTGGATTTCTTTATACTCTCACAAAAACCCAGTTTAAGCCCGCCGAAGCAAAGATAATCTTGCAAACGACAATCGGTACTCGATCTTGCGACAAAACCGCTTAGACCCCAACGCCGATTCTCTCTTTCAGTTTCAGAACTCACTTCCGCAAGTTTTGGAACTCTTGACGCTGGATGACTTATCACCGGGCTTGGTTTTCCATTTTGTTTTCGTTATTCCCGTCACAGACCAACGTCACCCCGTTCACGTTGTTACAATTAGGCAGAGCCAAGCGGATGTTACTCAAGCGATTAAAGTTGGTAGTTGTCGTGACGGGAAAGGACGTTTGCAAAACACGGAATATGCCACGAGCACACATAGACACATAGGTTCAAACTGGAATTAGCCATGTGAATTAAGTCCCTTAAAAGTTAAGCTGGACAGACCACGTATTCGCTCGGTTGTTCCGCCGAAAGTTTTGGACGAAAACCCAAAGCGTAATGTACCAGTTTGAGGGGACTTAGCCTCGTGGCGATTGGATAGTGGCGTATACCAAATATCTCGCTTGGAAGAGCAACACCCATGGCTTAATCAGCGAGGAAGCCCCTCTTTTGTCGTGAGAACTGTAAAATCGTCTTAACGATCCGGATAACGCCTGCTGGGACTCTCAACCTCGCTTCTACTTCTCCCTATTCGTCTTTCTCTTACGCTCTCGTTGTCCGTTATTAGCTCCCACATATACAGAACCCAAAGGCGAAGCATCGTAAGGGAATGCCCGCTCTGCTGCTGATGGTGGCTCGCGAAGCTTTGCTTCCGACATTTCCACTCGCTGTGGAAATTTACCGCTTTCGTGCTCCGCCCCGCCACCCGTTGCACACTCGAATTCGAGGGACGACCGGAAGGGGGTGAAAACCACCCTCCGACGATACATGTATATATCGGTCATTTCATGTCCCATCAACCAATAGTTGAAATCGACTCCTTTCAATTTCGATAAAATTTGGTCAGAAGATTTCTTTTATTATAAAACAAAGTTCTACCGAAGGAAAAAAAGTTTAATTTTTTTTTTCGAAAATTATGCGAAATTCAAAATTCCACCATTTTTTCAATTTTATTTTTTAAATATCTCGAAAATTATTATAGTTACGAAAAAATCGTTTCGGGTTCGTCTGAAGAGTATACTTGGGGCTACGAAAAAAAATTTATTCCGAAAAAATATTTTGAATAATGATGAATTTGAAGAATTTTGAATTTTTCAAAATCGTGAAAATCCACGATCAACATTAAATTTTTGGCTCAATTTTTTTAATGTAATACCTTGTAGTGATTTTGAAAGATCCTGAAATTTTCAAAGAGTTTTTTCTTTCAAAAATATGAATTTTTGAATTTTGGTAAATAAATTTTTTTTTACCTTTAAGTTAAAGTTGAGCAATCATGTAATTTGGTAATTTTGAGCAGTCCAAATTTTATTTGAGTTCATTTGGGTTTAAATTTGAGCAGTACAAATTTTATGATTGCTCAACTTCATTTAACTTCGAGGTAAACAAGAAGTTTTTTTTACCAGAATTCAAATATTCGTATTTGAAAAAAAACACCTCCTTGAAAAATTCATGATTTTTCAAGGATCAAGGATCAAATTCAAGATCAGTACAAGGTATTATATTTAAAAAAGTTGAATTAAAAACTATTGCTGATCGTGGATACTCACGATTTTTAAAAATTCAAAATTCTCCAAATTCATCGTTTTTCAAAAATGTAGTTTCGGAATATTTTTTTTTTTCGTAGCACCTAGTACACTCTTTAAGAAGAACCTAAAAAGATTTTCTCATAATTCCCACACAGCAAAATTGATCCCAGGACCATCCTGAGACAGTCCCATTCGTGTCCTGCCAAGATAGTACGTCTTATGAATGTCTATGGGAGGTACCAGTCAGATATTGTTCTACCCGGGATTAATATAGGATGTCTTGAGGATATCCTGTCGTAACCGTGATTAGACGATCCCAACGGTCCCTCTTATAGACGTCTATGGGAGGTACTAGTAAGACATCGGTCTACTCGAGATTAATATAAAATATCTCGAGGATATCCTGTTGCAACCGTGATTAGACGATCCCAACGCACTTTCTTATAGACGTCTGCGGGAGGTACTAGGAAGACATTGGTCTGTTCGATATAATATAGGACGCCTTGAGGATATCCTATCGCGACCGTGATGAGACGATCCCAAAGCACTCTCCTATAGACGTCTCTGGGAGATCCTAGTAAGACATTGGTCTGCGCGATATTAATATAGGACGTCTTGAGGATATCCTGTCGCGACCGTGATGAGACGATCCCAAAGCACTCTCTTATGGACGTCTCTGGGAGATCCTAGTAAGATATTGGTCTGCTCGATATTAATATAGGACGTCTTGAGGATATCCTGTTGCAGCCGTTATTAGACGATCCCAAAGCACTCTCTTATAGACGTCTGTGGGAGGTACTAGTAAGACATTGGTCTGCTCGATATTAATATGGAACGTCTTGGGGATATCCTGTCGCGACCGTGATTAGATGATCCCAACGCACTTTCTTATAGACGTCTGCGGGAGGTACTAGGAAGACATCGGTCTGTTCGATATAATATAGGACGCCTTGAGGATATCCTGTCGCGACCGTGATGAGACGATCCCAAAGCACTCTCTTATAGACGTCTCCGGGAGATCCTATAGTAAGACATTGGTCTGCGCGATATTAATATAGGACGTCTTGAGGATATCCTGTCGCGACCGTGATGAGACGATCCCAAAGCACTCTCTTATAGACGTCTGTGGGAGGTACTAGTAAGACATTGGTCTGCTCGAGATAAATATAGGATGTCTTGAGGATATCCCGTGGTAACTATGTTTGGACGATCCCAGCCAACACTCTTGGGGATGTCTGTAGGAGGTCAGCCATCGCGCAGCATTAGTTCCAACCTTGCCGCGAGATGGCAAACGCTACTCACATGCAGATAATGTGAAAAGAGCATGCTTATATAGGCGAGCGCGAACACGGATATCAATTCGACACCGACAGAAGTCAGACCTCGAAAGAGGCTATATTACAAATACAAGGAGTCCTTGCTGACTCCCTCTGTACCGTACACATTTTGTTAACATTTAATTAATTAATTGAAATTAATTAAAATTAAATCGAAACAAGAATTATTATCGACTACTGCATTGGCAGTCCAGGAGACGTCCTGAAGATATCCTGAAGACATCCCGGGGTGGCCGTGGGACCGTCCCATTCCGGTAAACACAGTGGACACTTTAGAGTCCATGGGTATCCCATGGGATCATCCAAAAGACGTACTTGGGACGTATTATTTTGTGACTAATAATTCTGGAATATCTTGGTGACGTCTTATAGGAGTCTCGACAATATCTTACCGATATCTCCAGTCTGCTGTGTTTGCAGTCTCAGAGACGTCCCGAGGATATTCCGGGATGCCAATGGGACCATCCCATTCCGGTAAACACAGCGGACACTTTAGAGCCCATGGGTATCCCATGGGACCATCCCATTACCGTCACGGAACAATTGGTGTGATGTCCAAAAGACGTACTTGGGACGTATTATTGTTGTGTGGGCTATAATAGTTTTTGAGTTACTTTAAAAATAAAGTTGAACATATGAAAAAATTGTGATATTTTGAATTTTTGAAAAAAAATTTTAATTTTTTTCCCATAATATAGCTTTTTTATGATAAAAGAAAACTTCTGACCAAATTTTATCGAAATTGAAAGGGGTCCATTCCAACTATTGGTCGACTTGACATGGAATGACCCATATGTATATATCTATATCCTTCTCCTTCGCGAGCATTCTCTCTTCTTCGCCAAGTATAATCATTCTCTTCGATTTTACGAAAGCTTCGGAGTGAAAAGAGAGAAAAAAAAAGGAAAAACGTAATAGCATACTCTCGAGACTCGTACGGTGCACTCGTGCGTTGCTCACGCGTATCTGCATGTTTCTGCAACGCGTGGAGTGAAAATAATCCGAAATACGAGGAAGGAGAGAGAGAGAGAGAGAGAGCATTTTTATCCTGCTATCGGTGCTCCGTGTGTGTATGTGTGTTTCGAAAGCTCTTCGGGTGATTAAAAAATCGGTACGAGATGAAAGTCCGTATCCTTCGTCGAAGTCGTACGGCTCAGTGGACTTTTTCACATATCCTGGTCAGTGCAAAACTAACAAGCATTTTGGGATAAAGAGGGGAAGGAAAGAAGAGGCACAGTTCTCCGAGTACTCGTTGCCGTATTTTTTTTTCGTCCGCAATAACAAGAAAACCAAGAGGACCTCATCTCATCGCTCATTCTCGTCGACTATCGCGGAGTTTCTCGAGTCTTTTTTCACGGCATAGATTCTCGCGACATATATTACATGTATATGTGATGAGGAGGTCTACGAGTATTTTCAAACCACACTCGGAGGTTTGTGGGAGCGATGGAGATAGGGAGAATAGCAATCCGGCGAGGGGAGTGAGAGGGATAGAGGGAGAGTGGGAATTTTGGGGTTATGGTACGTGGGACCTCGAGGTCTGCGAACAGGATTGTTGCATTATTCGTTGAGGCCGCAGCTTTCGAACTTGCGGTGTGCGAGGCCCACAATCCATCCTTCAGTCTCCCTCTTTCACTCTTTCTCGCTCTCCCTCTCTCTCTCTCTCTCTCTCCCTCTCTCTTTCCCCCTCTCTCTCTCTCTCCCTCCCTCTCTCTCTCTCTCTCTCTCTCTCTCTCTCTCTCTCATTCTGTTTCACTCTAGTTCTTCAATTTCGCGAAAGCTCCAGAACTCTTTTCCCTTCGGTGAAAAGCCTCGCAGCTTGGGAACGGCTTCAACGACGACGACGAAAGAATTAACTCTCTCTCTTTCTCTTTCTCTTCCAACGGCTTATACCGGTGTTGACCGCGACTCCTTTGATCCCGATAGCCCAGCTCCAGGCTCGACGTACAACTTTCAAAAGCGCATGCCAAACTCTCGCCTCGTGTTCTCCTGAGAACTGCCTCAATTTCTATTTCCCAGTCTTGTGGCCAACAAATACACGGAAAAACTTCCACGTGCTGGATAATTCTGATGATATATTTACGGTGCTAGTCTACTTTAGAAGGCCAAAATAAGCAAATTTTTAAGATTTTTTTCATCAGCTCCTTTATCAGATATAACTATAAAACTCTTATCACAACATTGTTTCATCTTTTGAAAGTACAAAACGAATTTTTTTTAATTTCGATTCTTTGAATAATTTATAGAAGGCGCCAAAGTCGAATATGTCTTATCCCATGGCTAACAGTTAATGTCAGGATGGCAGATCTGAAACAAAAAAATTACAAAGCATTTTGAAGAGGAAGGTTTCTCACACAACAATTGACCGGTGTTAATGAAAATTCGATAAAAAAAATTGCGGATGCTTTAAATCAATTGAATTCTTCACAATTGATTCAAAAAATCCGCCATTTTTTTAAAATCGTTTTTCCATTAACGATGCTAAATTTTTGTGTAGGAAACCTTTCTTTTTGAAATGCTTTTTTATTTTTTTGTTTCAGATTTGCCAATCCTGAGATCGACTGTCGACCATCAGAAAAGACATTTTCGCCTTTGACGCCTTCTATAAAATATTCGAAAAATCTAAATAAAAAATAAACTTTGTTTTGTACTTCCGAAGGATGAAACAATGGTGGAATAACAGTTTTATAGTCATATCTGATAAAGGAGCTGAGAAAAAAATCTTAAAAATTTGCTTTTTTGGTCTTCAAAAGTAGACTAGTCGGGGAGCGTGGGACTTGTTGTAACAGCTTTGAAAAATGGCCTGTATTGCCTAAAATATGTATACTTTCATGATTGTGTGTAAGAGAGTTTGTAAAGTATAGATCCGAGCACTAATTCCAATTAAAAAATAATTGTAAATCTTTACTCATCTCTTATACCAGACATTTTTTGAAAAAATGGGAGTTGTTACAACTTACCCCATGTTTGGGGCTAGTTGTAACAGGCTCGGAGCAAGTAGTAACAATCAAGAGACTGGCAATATCTATAAGAAAAAACATGTTTTCATTGGTTATCAGTTTTGTATTATCCATGAATTATCCGCATCGTGGTTCATTCTTAAGATGATCATAATCTTTGACTATAAATAACCAACATGTCACTTATTATGAATATCATAAATACTTTTTTTTTATCCCAACGTTTTACTTAAAAAAAATGAACATGGCGCTTTTAACTTATCTTTTAGCTTAATCAGTCTTCATGTGAGTTGCAGTTTAGGTACCTCAGATGGAGGTAATTACATTTTTCTTTTTTTTTTTAAAGTATATCTAGAAAGTGAAACACGTAGAAGTCGAAATTTTCCAAAACCGTTTCCAAAACTTCGGTTGCTGTCGACTCATATACATCATGGGTTGTTAATCCTCTCTCGGATTTTCTCTTGTAGTCTCTCATTCTAAAAAAAAAAAAAAAATACAATACAATAACTTAGCACATTTTTCTAGGCAATATTAGGCATAAAGAAGAATAAAAGAATGCACAAAAAGCCTCAAATAATTTATAATACTATGTAATTACTATACTAAAAGTTGTAATAATATTATATATACAAATACATGCTCATCTATTAGAGAGCAGAAAAAGAATACACGCACCCGGGGCAAGTTGTAACATGTTACAACATGCCCCTGCTCTGTGTTACAACTTGACCCAGGAGCTCATTATGTCTACTTAATGAAATATATCAAAAACTACAAACTTTAGAAGATTTTTAAAAAAAGAAAATGAAAGCCAGTTAAATTTATATTATAAAAATGAAAACACAATGAACAATTAATTCAATTTTAATAGTCGAAATCAAAATTTTCGTAAGTATTTTTTTTACGATACCTGGCCAAAACAAAGTTCGGATGCACGTCATCTCGTTTCTATGTCTGGCAGTGCTCCGGCGGTGTTTGCGTTATGCCTCAAGTTATAAGAAGAACATTCAGCAAAAAATTTCAATCCAACAGTTTCAAATTTCCGATCAAAATTGGGTGTTACTACTTCCCCCTGTTACAAGCCTCCCCTGCCTCAATCTTTCATCTCCGGTAACGAAAGGTCAACCGATCCAGAACTGTCATTAACCTGATAGCATGATGTTCCACAATCTTCTTATAATTTTTTATTCTACCTTTGCCCTGGAAGCTGAACGGCGTTTCTCCATTTTGATTTTTCCCTCGGGTTTTCGTTCTCTCGTAATGGATCGGGGGTGGGAGAAAGAGTTCCGGGCTCGTAGAGGATTGTATACTCGGTAACAGCGAAGCACAAATATCTATATATATATATAAAAAAATAAACAAACCAGATTCCGGAGGCTCGGGCTACTAAAAAGCAAAAAAAAGTAAATGCAAATAAATAGCGAAACGAGCCGCTTAAGGAGTTTAAATATGCGCTGAAAATTAAGGCTCCCTGTGGCTTGCTGTGAAACACAAGCTCTCTACGTTACAAGGCTTCTCTCGAAACTTTTAACTGTGCTTGCCACGGTATCGTCCGCTTTCCCCAACCACTAACTTGTTTTCTCTTTCTCTTCTTCTCTTTCTTTCTTTCTCTCGTTATCTGGACCTTTTTTTCTCCCACTTCTTCCGCAATTCCCTAATGTCGAAACGAGCCACGTTCGCTTGGAAAACTGATTCATCCTCCTCCTTTTCTTCCTCCTCGAGGAAAAAAAAACGTTTGTTCGGACAGGATTTAACATCCCACGGACTTCTCTGTTGGACAGTGAATGACGATGATGAGTGAACTACATCGACCTGGCAGCTTTTCGGTTCAAGTTTCAACCATTATTACCATATTCTGTACCTTGCGCGGAATAACCTTTGAAATTATGAAGGAAATACACCGAGAATAATGAGCTGAGAGGTCGTTGACGCTTTGAGCCAAGAAAGATGAAATGACGGCTGTTTTCGCGAGTGTTTAGTCAACGTCGCAACGTTTCAAGCCTCTTTCTGCATGGTTTTTCTTGAAAGTCAACGATCATAAGTCTTGCTGTCACGGAACTGTCGGTGGAATGCGAAGTTTACAGAAATTCGCAAATCTACTGATGCACCAAACGTTTTGTTCAATCGCCATATTTGTTTCTCCTCGAAACAAGAAACTTTTTCCGTGAATTTTTTAGGCGAGTCAAAATTTATTGTACAGATCATTTGGGAGACATAATACCTTGTACAGCTGATCTCAAAAAATCCTGACATTTTCAGAAAGGTATTCTTTTTTTTTCAAAAATATGAATTTGTTATACCAAAATTTAAAAATGCATACTTTTGATTGTTGGTTTTTTTTGGGTCGATTCCAACTATTGGTCAATTTGACATAGAATGACTGAAATTTAAAATTTGCACAATGGAGTTATTGCCACATGGTCTTGCAAAGCTCCGTCCATGAAAACACAAGAATCATAAAAAAGGAGAGGATTTGTGAAGGTATAAAATAATGAGGAAGCAATGTGCAAATTTTTCAATCACATATTGTCTTTCCTCCATGATTAACGTAGTCTCTGTTATCATCGGAAAAATTAAAATTCATCACTATCAATAATGCATTCTATATCTACATATCTGTCGATATCAGAAACTTTGGTCCCAGGCGAAGTGTATGAAAAATCATCTCAGAGAAATCTCGACTGAGCTTGAAGATTATGGGTACAAACGAAGACGAGATCTCTGGAATAACTTTCGCTTACATGCATCTCTTCGTTAAATGTCTAGAACGTGAGGAAACCTGGGGGAAGGAATTGTACGCTCTTTAATCTTATTGTTTCGTTTCTCTCTCTATCGCTCTACTCAGTGCTCTCGAGTCGAATTTTGGGACAGAAAACAGAGAAGGCAAACCCAAAGCTCCATAGGAATGATGTACGAGACGTATTTGTAACTTCAGCGTGCCAACGACGACGACGACGACGACGACGACGACGACGACGACGACGACGACGACGACGAAGACGACGAAGACGACGACGAGGCTCGAAGAATTTGCTTGAAACTCTGCGACTTCGCACCGACTGTCAACCCTCTCTCTGGATATACCCGCATTTTTTCCCTCTTACTCTTAAAGCTTCTTCACATTCTATAGGGTGTCCCAGGGGTGAAGGTCAATACCAGGAGGGTAGATTCGTGTCGTCATATCGAGTAGAAAAGTCATTTGCCATTTTTTGGTATTTTGAACCCCTGAATTGTTAATAATTTTTTTAAACAGCCAATGAAATGCGCCCATTCACCTTGCTGATGGCGGCGAGCGTGGGGGTAGGCATGGTGGGGTCACGGCTGATGAGCTGTGATCTCAATGGGCGCATCTCATTGGCTGGTTAAAAAAATTAATTTCAATTCAGGGGTTCGAAATATAAAAAAATGGCGAAGGACTTTTCTACTCGATATCAGGTCACGAATCTACCCTCATGGTTTTGATCTTCACCTCTGGGACACCCCGTATATATTCTGACGTCAATACTCGCATAAAACCATTCATTGTGATCTGGTAATTTTTAAATGACGTTTTAATTACAATTTGGCTTCTACACTGGCAGTCGTTATGTATGGCGCAGAATTGTTCCGTAACGAACAGAATGGGAACTATAAACCCCCGTTCTGTTCGTTATAGTAGCACTCCAGTGTATTTTCAATTCGTAATATCTGCTCGTCACTCTTGGTTGATTATTATCGATGAAATTATTTATAACAGCCAGAAATATCGATGGGTTTTCATGTAACCACGAAAGTTCATGGGTGAAAGGTCAAATATTGTAAAATAATCGTGCGGCACTCGATTGCAGATTCCTCTCGACCTCGTAAAAAAATAGCACTCGAACGGTATTACCAGAGGACACAGTAAGAGCTTATTATAAAAAGAAGAACGATGACGGGCAGCTTGGATTTTCGTCTCTAACCTTTCGAGCATCAATTTCTCGCATCCCCACATTCTTGCTCGTCGTTTGGAGTTGTATAGGATATCGGGCATCACACGTACACGTGAAATCAGTGAACGAGCGTCATGGTTGAGCTTGGTGTGCGTGTAATGCCATTTGAGATATCGGGGCTAATGGACCAGGTTGCAACAGCGGGGTAAAGCAAAAATCGTGCACGTGCCAAGTTTAGCGAGGCGAAATCCGGCCCCAAACACCGAACCGAAAATAAATGCTAATCACGATTCTTAATCAACGGATCCTCAATTCTATTTATATTATTGCATTTTACCGACAGCGAAGCCGAGCTTTTTCGTCATCTTCGTCGACTCATAACAGCAATTTGTCGTCCGTGGTTTTTCGTGTTTGAAATATTGAACCTTTGTTATGATTTTAATATTCTCAGAACGTCGATGAGAAAAAAGAATTGCTCAAGATATCTGTACAGTTAAAAAAATCACGGAATCCGAGATCCTGAATCAAATGGTAGAAGCAATTGGTCAGAACCTTTTTATAGTTGGAAGAATCATCAGATAGCAAATCAGGATACTGATAGAATCAAGGATCGCTATGAAAACAGAATTTTTTTCATCTCCTATAAATTCTTTCCAATCTATACTACGGCTGATTTCTTATCGATGTGATTGAAAAAATGCAGCTTAAATAACAGACTCTGTGACTCTTTGGCGCCTCTTTGACCTTGGAAAGCTGCGTAGAGTCATCAAAGCTCGGAGTACAATATAAAGAGGAGAGAAGGAAGGAGAGAGTGAATGAGGTTGAGAACCGCTTTGATGCAATTCGACTGTTATAGATAGACGACGGACTTTGAATCCCTCTCTTTCTCTCTCGTTGCACAAGTTCCCTCTCGCTGACATCGTCTCTTTGGTGCACTCGGACGTATATGCACATACGCACTACAGTCCCTCTTCGGCGTTTCCACATGCGTGTCTACCATCCTCGAGAGCAGACGAAGATCACGAAGAAGATGAAGAAGACGAAGACGAAGAAGACGACAACGGCTCTAACTGTTAGGCCTGACTACGTGTTCTAATTATAATCGAGGCTAAATTTGGGGACAACGGACTATATACTTTTTGGCATTGACAGCCTTTTACACGACCTAACTGGGCTTCTGCCTGACGACGAAAAATCGTACGGTAAATTGGAAAACACGAGACTACAAACTACGCTGCTTTGTCCTATTGAGTCTCGAACCAAGCAGCGTAATTTACCGATAATTTGTCTAGCCAATCTATACAAGTTCTCCAGTGAGAATGATTCACCGATCAAGAGTGATTGAATTCAGCTTCAGCAATGACTGACGTCATCGATGCGTCGAATTCATCGTTGAACCCGATGTTGGGTCAACGAGGATCAACTGGAGCATCGATATTTACTCATCGAGTACAGTCTGCTATTTCTTCGTTCCTTTCAACGAGATTGATCTGTACTAAACACAAAAAATACACACATACAAGAGCTGATGATGATTCGGAGCCAATGGTTATCGTGGAATAAAGGCAATTACAGTTGGCGTCTGGGATATAACGTCGGAGGAAAAGAAATAAACAATGAAAAAATAAATAATAACTACTCCCGAAGCGGCCTCCGAAGTGATACCGTTGCAACGAGATCTCCGGGTATCAGGCCACGAAAACGAGGTTGAACGCAACCGTATTCCGCGGAATCGGATTAAGAAATCGAGTTGGGATATTGCATTTTTCATCGCCGCAGCGTGTAGCTGCTCTCTCGACTGCTGCCGCGCCTACGACGATGCTTCCACGCTCACTTGCCCGCCTCTTTTATCCACTCGCATAACGCGCCGGGGTCGCCACGTCGTCTACCTACCCGCTTCCCCACGTTCCGAGAGCTTTCCTATTGGATTGAATTATTAAATTCAATTTTTCGAGTAGTGTGAGATTTGAATTATTGAGCCGACGGCCTAGCGCACGCCTCTCCCAACTCTTTTTTTCGCTTTCTCTTTCTCTTCCAAGTTTTCATCCCCCTTGCACATACGATCCGCGACGCCCAATTCTTTTATTTACTTTCGTTATTTTCCGGCCTCTTTGCGCTGGCTTCTTCAATGAGTTTCCTGTAATATTCATGACCAAATCATACGTCGGCTTGCAATTTGTCTAATGGAAATGAAGGTTTTGAAATGGCATTTGTTCAAATAAAATCCTGGACCATATAACTAGGAGTGTGCGAATGGCATTCGAATGAAATCGAATCGAATAGTGATATTCGATTAAAAATTCGAATAGAATATTCGAATTATTTGGATTATTCGAACAATATGAATTTTCGAACCATTCGAATTATTATTTTTCGCTCAAACTGATCGATTTCGATGAAGAAGTTACGTTGTTCTATCATATGTTTAACTTACTCAATCATAATATTTTTTCATGGCTCACTACTGAAGTAATGAGAATTGTAATGAAACATAACATTTAAACGAAAGTTTCATTACCAACCTTTTAATGAAATTTAGGATTTTAAATATTTGTTCACACATTATGAAAGACATAGTTAGAAAAAATTAACAAATAAATTTAATATGCTGATTATTAGTCAAGTGTAATTGAGTTTTTCAATAGTTATACTCTTTTCATTTATCTGCAATATATTTCTTTCAAATTTCGAAAAAAATTTACGGACACTAAAAAAAAAGTCAATCGTTACCTTTAGTCCGTTTTTCTCAGTTTTAGCAATTATCGAATGGTAAATGAGATATAATTTTTCATTGTTATGATCGATGACTGTTTTCCTTCTTTGTTCCGAAATCTGGTTTTATTTTCAGCTACTGATATTAATTTATTCAATAGTTATGTTGATGCAAATATTTATTTAGGTTTTCATCATCAGCCATTGCAATAGCATAGTCTCTTATGTATTACTAGCATTCAATAATTCTTGTGGCTTGTAATAAATATACCTATGTTAAAAAGTTATATAAAAGTACGATTGAGAAGAAATAATTAGATAATACTAAACATCAAAAATTCCTGGAAAAGTCATTTAAAAAAGTTCTTATCTTTCTTTCAACTATCGATTAATATTTTTGAAATTCGTAAAAAATAATTATTGCACATCAATATGAGAATATAATTTGAAAACTTCCATGTACTGAAAAATACTGAAGAAAAAATATTAGTAAATGGAAGAAACTAAAAAAAAAAAAAAAAGAATAAAATTCCATCTTCGGCTACAATTCGATTAATAGTTTTATTTTAGGGGTGTGCGAATATTCCAATCTACGAATCATTCGCACAACCCTACAAAACACTGGATTTTGATGCAATTTGAGGACGATTGTTTTCAAAAACATCTGCCGTCATCTCCCAGTGCAGTTACCCTGGGAAGCACATAGTAGAGATTCTGGAAATTCGATAGAGACGAAGGGAATGGATGAGCATGAAACAGGCTAACGAACCGATGGAGGGAGGAAGAAAGAGAGACAAAATGAAAGAACAGCTGGTCGAGTGATCTTTACTGGCTAGTTTCACGCTCAATTACCTCGCGCGAAACGAAGAAAGGATTGAACGAGATTGCGGAGGAGTCGAGAGGAAGAGTCCGTTCAGGCCGAAGTGAAGTACAGATGCGCGTGACTTTGCGGATTGAAAACGTTGCGCGCAAAATGAGAAGGAAAAGAGTGAGAAGAAAGTTCGAGTGAAAGAGAAAAGACAGTGTTGGTTCTTTATTTTTCTCTCGATGTCTGTACCGTTGTGCACCTTGACTAGTTGAGCGAAAGAAAGTGTGAAGACTATGTATACGGAATACATGGAAAAGGGCAGTGGATGCATTGGGAAAGCCAAAATCGAAAGAGGCGATCCTTGAGAGCTTTTCGAGTGGGTATTTCGAAGAATTGAGGGTGTGCTGCGAGTAAAGGAGAGCTGAATGTGGTGAGGGATAGTGAATGGCGAGGAAGGGTTTGAACGAGTACTGGAAGAAGAAAAAAACCAGATACGAGAGATATGTACTCCCCAATGGCTTAGCCACCACATTGCGATCTCTGGTGTGATGCACCTTCGTGGTATTATCGTATGAAAATCTTTTTTCGTTCGCTCTCACCAAAGTCTCTGCCTCTCGCACTGAATCCAATAGTTCGACGGCGCAGATGTGGAATAAAGCTCATCAGGGATTCAGACCGCAATCCGCATTCGATGAATTAAAGATCGTCGTCGGGAGTTACAAGAATGGATCTCGGGCTGGTTACGGGGGTAGCTTTTTTCCAGAAAGCGAGAGAGAGAAAAGCTTCCCCTGCTGCTTCAGTTTGCCCACGAACTCGGCAACTCTTTCATCAGTTCAACCTCATTCCAACTGCACATCATATACCTTCTTCGAATCGCAAAGTCTTCGATTGCTATCGTTTCTTTTCGCCGCTCATCCAGGTCTCTGGGACAACATTCGTGTTACAGTTACTCGGCTTATTAAACAGTTGGGATTAACTTTAGGTTTTAGAGCTTTAGTTCTCTACCCCATTATCAGCACGAATCTGACTTGACGACCGATAAAAAACCATAAAGCTCTGGAATATGAAGTCGGGTCACTTGATCAGTGTTATTTGCGACGGTGGTAATATTTTTCTTCATTTTTCTGGCCCAATGATTGTACGAAAGTGATGCAGCATACTTGGAAATAGGCCCAGTAACCAGTTTATGTGGGGAAAAATGTTGGAGTTTATGAATGCGGGATTTCTGAGGACGGTTGAAAGAGGGGAAGGAGAGCCTTGACACGATATAATCGTTTGTTTAACGTGCCAAAGAGAGCAGACCTAGCTCTGGGAGAACAAAGTGTTAGTGTAAAATCCGTGGAAAGGTGTCCTCCTAAGGGTGCAGTCTTATACTGTGTGCATAGACGTCGAGACCAGTGGACTTTATGAAGGGACGAATCGTAGGCTCGTGATGGTTATTCTAAGCGAGAGAAAGAGAGAAGCGTTACTGTAGAAAAGCTACGAGGAAGAGAGAGAAGGAGAGCGTTCCATCGAGTTTGCCGGCAGACAGAGAGGAATGGTATAGAGGAAACGAGGAAGGAGGTAGTCGGTTGGCTTGGCTTGTAGATTCGTACCTGCGTGGTTGCCATCATTAGGATGGTGGGCCATAACTGCAATGCGGGCACCCATGCGCTCGACGGGGGATGAGGTGTGTTATATATTTCGCTCTGGCTCGTTCGTTCGCAAGGGTGGCTTTCCCATCCCCGTTTCCCTCTCTGTGTCTCTGTGTGTGGGTGTATATGTATATACATGCTCATCAAATGCCAATGGCGCGCAGGTCTGTACAGGTTGATCCGAAATTTTACAGGAATCTTCCGCAACATCGACCCTTCCCTCCCTTTCTCTCCCAGCGTATAATGACATTGTACGATTTCATTGAACAAGCATTGTTGCAAAATCTCAATGGAAAGATAGACACGACCTGAACAATTTTTTCCTACTGCCTATAGTCATTGAGCACCTGCTGACATAAAATTTTGAATGTCTCTGTAGGTATAACGCTCGTGCCAGTTCCGCTCTGCACTATCGCCTGCAATGTTCAGGACGAATCTACCCTCCAGCTCTCTGTTCGCACGGTGAATGGTGTGAGGGATTCGTTGGCACGAGGCCAGGTAGGCTTCTCTATGAAGCTATGGAAGGGGAAATGCATCGTGTCGTGTACGCTTCTCTCACCTCACTATCGCACATCGGTCTCCCCGTGTGTGTGTGTGTGTGTGTGTGTGTGTATCAAGACCTCATGGAATATTCTCCCACTCCTATCTCGTGCCAAGATTTTTATTCTTTCCCGATTATTCGCTCTTCGGATCTACCGTGAAGGTGATAATCCAACGTTCCCGACAGTCGATATCAGTCGACTACGACGAATCACTCATTCGCTCCGGTTCATTGCCGTCGTCTGGACCGAGAGTAATCATTGTGTATCAGAACATAACTTGTCCTGAATAAGCAAATTTCTGTGCAAGACAGTTTGACATTAATGACAACACGAAATGTTCAACGATGTGAACTGTAAAAAGTCCTTTAGACTTCATCAACATTTTCGTTTCTCAAGCTCAGCTTGCACCAGCAGTATCCTGACACCGTTAATATGGTACCGAGAGAAAAATCGTCGGAGATACCGTCGGAGGTAACCGAATCGAAAAGTAGAAGTTGGCGAAGCCGGGTAGCCGTAACTCCGCGTTTATTCAAATGATGCTTTAGGCTGAGCCATCGGGTACTGCGCTGGTTGGCATTCTGCGCCCCCGAGAGGAGGAGAGATGAAGATATAAGTAATCCTGGCGTATATCCTCCGCGCCAAAACGACGAGAACAAAGAATCACGCGAATACGAAGAAGATTACGCCTCTGGAAAAAAACGACGAAGGAGGAGGAGAAGGAGGAAAAAAGGAGATGGTTCGTCGGCAAGAGGGTCATAAAGTGCGATGAAAAGAGGGAGGTTGGTAGGCAAGACCATTCGTTTCAATGAACGGTCCTGTGCCATAGTGAGGGGAGAGAATCCAGCAGCTCTTCAACAGTCCGCCCTTTTATCTCCTTTACTCATGCTCCTCATTCGTATCCTGGAGCATCGTGTGGAATACGAGCGAGAGGGTTGGGACTTATACCGAACGTTACCTTTCTGCATCTCTTCTTTTTCTGCCCGCTCTATGAAACTTTATGCGAGTCTGAATAGAAAAACACTCGAGCGGGGACTATCCTCCATCAGCCGCAATCACCGATTCTTCGTATATCAGCTCCGTTTCTCCTCTTCCTATATCTACCTCTTCCACTTCTTCTTTCGCTTCTTCATCTTCGCTGCTCCTTTACCTTCCGACCGAAGACCTCGAAGGGCATCTTCCAAGCCCCTTGTCTTCGCTGCATTTGCAAGATCTCATTTGTGTGAGACCTACCACCGACTCAGACTATATATCGAACGTCGACGTCTCACTCTCACTTTCGCCCCGTCACTCACACTTCTTATATACTCCCACACCCTCTTCCCCATCAATATGTTCCTCGAGGAGAGAGCCGATTCCGTTATTGCTACTCCGTACGCCCGTACCACGAACCACGGGTTTTCCCTGCTCCCACCCTTTTCCAAGTAAGCCATGGAGTTGGTTCTCAAAAGAAAGCGTCGGAGGAAGGAAGGAAGGAAGGAAACTATCGAGAAACGGGAGAGCCTACCGTGCAAGCCTCTAAAGTAACCTCGAATTTGCTTCGCTGGGCAATACCAAGACCCCTTATAGATTCCTCGCTCGGGCGTGCAAACGCCGTGAAATAGCGAGATGCGAGATTCCACCCTGTAGTCTTACTTTCTTCTTCCATCTCTCCTTCTCTCTTCCGGCGTCTACTTCGAATATTCTTCGAGGATTTTGGCGGAAAAATGAAAGCTCTCATCCGACAATTTCCTCTCTTTTTCCATGGCGGAGAGAATTTCCAGAATCTTCGACAAGTGAGTAATGGCTGTGAAAGCTGAAATTTACATTGTCTTTCATTTCTACAATCTTCGATCCATCTTGTTGATGTAAAGACTGTAAAGAATTTAAGGCTTGAATGAAAATCTTCGGGAAGAATCCAAATAATATAATCATATCAATATGATTTTATTTTAATTTCGGTGCTTTTAAACAACCGAAAGAAATCCATGAATTCAGGTATGAATGATATCATATCGAGTAGCTTAATGAACGAAAGACAACGTTTCGTCACGTCTTATCAACAATTGCAGAAATAAAATAATTTCAAGCCTTTTCTAGCTGTTTCTTTGCGTTTTATTTATTCATTGTGGCGAGGGTACGGCATGTCATGCGAGCTTGTGGTGAAAAACGATGCAGAAGGGTGTTGCGCAACCAATCGACCTTATCACGATCATCGTGTACGAGGGGTTGTAGCTGCCGAGCATATACTCGCGCATTGCGTGTCAAGCTCATGTCCACGGTAATAAAATAATTACTGGCCTCGAGTAATTTATGTCTCCGGCCCGGGGACTACGGTAATTCCCCGTCAAACTGTTCACTTCTGACCTATTAGAAGCAATGCAATGCATGCTGATGCAAAATTAAACGTTCTTCGATTCAAACATAGATTTTTCCGTATATTTTTCCATCGCTCTATTCTTCATCTTGTCATATTACTCGCGTCGGGAAATCGTCAATTGAATACGGTGTCCAGCAGACTCTTAAAAAAATCCCTGATTTTTCCCGGTTTTCCAGAGCCAAGAAATGACTTTTCTCTGACCAGTTCGTGCCGAAAACCATTTTGGGAGACTTAAAATGTTTACAAAATTATTTTTAAAAAAATCCTCTACTTTTTCCTTGTGGGTGTAAGGTAAATGTTCCAATACCCGACCATCTAAGAGGTGACGAAAAAGTTAACTTGTTATTCGCGTTCAAAACTATTTTCTATAACAACTATGACTATTGGAAAGCTTGAAGTCTCTAGTTTCCAAAACACAGGATATAGTTGTTGCTGTAATTAGTTGTTTATTCATAATAACGGAAAATACTGAGAAATGTAAATGTACCAGTACCCGACCACCAGTTTTTCTTTATGACCCAATGTCCGACCACATATTAGGACCCTATAACCGACCACTTATTTCTATGGTAGGCGACCGGTACTCTGGTGTAGTGGCTAGCGTGCTCGCCTCTGAACCAGAGCATCGGGAGGTCCTGGGTTCGATTCCCTGTGCCGTAGTTTCGTCGAGAAAATAAAAATATGGGCGTGACAAGCTCCAGATATATATATGTGGCATACACAAGTACTCGTACAGGTGTAAGTCACATGTATATAGCTGTAGTCCATGTTTACAATTTCTCGACGAAACGTGACGTAGCTCCGGCATCGGAAAGCGAACTCAGGACCGGCTATAGTGACACAGGTTTTCCGCAGTTTCCCTGTGTCTATGGAAATTAATTTCCATAGCAAATGCGCTATAGAGGGGGAAGTCGGATGCGGCCGCATGGGGATCTGGTTACTGATCCGGACCAGATCCTCAGGGGGGACTGGCTACTGACCCGGGCCGACCCTGTAATAGGCGAAAGCCTCTAAACGGGGGGAAATGCACAATAAAATAAAAAATTTCTATGGTAGGGGGGAGGGAGGGGGTGAATTGAGAAAAATGCGTCGCTGCTCAGAGAATGTGTCACCGAAATTTTGAGGTCATGCATGATTAATATACATGTCAGCAGATGTCCGGTTACTGGGACTGAACATGGTTGCGAGCAAGTACCGATATCCGGATACATGGTCGGTTATCGGTACAAGATACATTTCGTATGTACCAATAACCGGACATGAAAATTAAGTACTTAAAACGCATTTTTGGCTAATTGAGACAACATGATCAAATGAGTGGTATCTTTCCGAATAAAAACAGCTAAGGCTCAGTTCGATAACAATAAAAACCACTTCGAAATAGCTGCAATAAAATATCGCGATTCCTTAGTACTTCAGCTTAGATAATGGCTTCCGTGCTCCGAATAGTACGGGTGCTGTCATATTTATCAAAAATTAAATTACAAACGATTTTTGAACTATTAAAAGTAGTGTCGTATACGTAGATTATGAATCCTGGATATTGAATCAATTCATAGTTTAAGATTTCTCTTAAGTGAACGCTTAACTTGCTGATATATTAGTTCAAGTGGTCGGGTACTGGGACGTGGTCAGGTATTGGAACATTCACCTAAATTGGGATTATATTTTGGCGATACACTGAAGATAATGCCGTTTCATTTCGCCCTCTCCAACTTCGCTTTTTCTTAGCCTGAGGCTCCAAATGCATAAAAACAGTCTTTTCGCCTGTTTCTCGTCGGAATTTAATTTTATTCACTGCATATACGTGATCAGCGGTCGATTTTTCATTGGTATAGATATTGAGATGTTGATAAAGACAAATAGAATTTAAAAAAATATCATGATTTTTTTATCCCCTGTCCAGTCGCAAATCGACTTTGGCTGATCCGTGACTTCTGCAGCAAATGGTCAAATTTTTTTCCTGATTCAGAGGTTCATAGCGTGTGTTTTGGATCGGAAAATTAAAAAAGTATTCACATTATCGAGACAAAAAAAAAGTTGAGCGATGGGAAAAAATCTAGCTAAATTGGAAAAATTCCTGACTTATTTTCCTCAACATTTCCATTGTCCTCTGACAATTCCAGGTTTTCCAGATTTTCCCGAGCGCTGGACACCCAGGAATAGTCTTTTCATATTAGTGTAGATTTTTTTCTGTTTTGGCGAAACCTCGGTCAGTGTGTGCGTTGAATACTTTGCGAATTTACAAGTCTCTTCTCTCGGCACCGGTATATCTATGAAATGGTCCTGGAGAAAATTCATTCGTCCTCGCAGCTTGCACCAGAGAGATCGGTCGCTTCGATGGTTCCAACGCCTCCCAAGCTCGCTCGTACGTTTTGCGTCGGTAACGTGAATTGCACGTGGATGCAGGGCTTTCGAGAGGCTCTTCGGTTTATCCGAGCCGAGGAGACCCTGTATAACGCATGGATAACGTGTAGCACACACGTTGGTCCAGTTTGCAACGACGAGAAAGGGAACAGGGGGAATTGGTGAGAGCTCTCTCGGAGAGAGCCCAGGGATAGGCGAGTAACTGCCGAGCATTACGAGGTCTTCATGGCGGTTTGGATAAAGCAGCGTATAATTAGATAGGGTGTAAGATATATTTGGACCTCGGCCATTTTGGCAGGATGCCAGCTCCTTCGTACTCTAGGCTCCTCGATCCTCTTGGTTTGCCTTCCATCTCCCTCTTCGTCTCTCTTTGCTGTGCCGAGTGCATGTAGCGCGGCCCTTTTTCACCCTTACCTATATTTTCTGCTCGCTGTTAGCGCGGAGATTGGTGTGAGAATGTGTGTTGCTGCATTCCTCGCCCGAGAGCGTAAAGCACGTGGGAAGGGAAGGGTTTTCGAAGCGAAATGGTGTTGGCCTCTTGTGAGGGGATTTTCGATCCAGATTGGTTACTCTGTGTTACAACGCTAGCAAACCCTTCTGTTCCTCAATTCGCTCTCCCCCACTCCCTTTCCCACCGCTATTATTTCGCAAATTATTTTCCGTGATGCATTCTATAGTTCCACTACACTGAAAAAGAATGAGTGAGAATTAAACGATCGTGAAGTTTTTTTTTGCTCGCTGCATATTCTTTTCTGTAACCCCAATATTTCTCCCCGCTAAAGCTGATACGCTGGGTCGAGTCCAGAAATTAAAAAAAATGATAAGTGGGTTAACTGTTCAGAATAATGGAACAGTTTTTAATGGCTCGTGATAAGAGTAAAAATTGACTCCATGAATTGTTTTGTGTGATTAATCATTTATAAGAAAGTAGAAATAGTAGAAGACAAGACATGAATTCTCATATTCGTTGAAGGATCCGCATATAAACAGGTTAATTTTCTTTCACAAGATCGGAACTTTACATGTAATTAATACATAGTCTGGCAACATATTGAGTTTTTTTAAATAGAAATATTGAAAATCAATTAGGTTATTTCATTGAAATATCAATGCATGACTAATTGGTGTGGGTTATCTTATATAATGGTATTATTTGTTAGGGTTGTGTACAGAAAACAGAGCAATCGGAAATAGAAAATGTCTTTTCAGATACTAATAAAATTTTCGTATTCCCGGACATTTCTATGGGATTTAAAGAATTTCAAAAATTACTGGGTATAAAAAGTAGTTTCATTTTCGATACAAAAACAACTTAAATCGTATTTTCATTAACAAATGGATAGACTTGAGTGAAAAATAATTTGGTCATACGATAGAATTGTTACAAATTATATTTCGTTTAAATTTGAAGTGAATCGGATCAATACATTTTGAGCCATGACTTTACTATTTTATGAAATGTAGTTTCTAGAAAAAAGGAAAAAGAAAGTGGATAGTGAAATTCACATCGGCTTTCGCGTCGGCTAAGACCATAACTCATACAGCGACCGTTCACAAAAATTGTCATAATCAGTTGTTACAATTTTTACAAAATCTTCATCGCACATAAAAAGTTAGACCATAGGTTATGAATCTATCCCATGTGGAGTTAATTTGTATTTCATTTTAAACTCGTGCAAACCCCGTAACCCAATTTCGGCATTAGGATCTGCATTAGGATCTACATTCTAGTCGTGCCGTTATAATCCGCTGCAATCAAATCCCTCCGGAAATTTAAGGCAGTTTTTTCTCGCTCTATCAATTCATGTGAATTTCTCCGTTTCCCGATCGCAGCATGCGAAACTCGCGTGTCAGACAATGATCCTTAAGACAGATGGAACAAAAAAACTCGATAAGCGATATCGTACAGTCAGTTTGCGATCGTGTCGGTACTGCTCGAGAATTTTCATGCCCGATATCTCTGCGAATAAGAGTCTTGGCTTCTTCATCGCGTTCGGTGGGTGGATGAAAAATCAAAGTTTTAATTCAGTTTCAAACGAACAAGGCCTCGAGCAATTATAGAAGTTTTGGTAATTGGTCGTGCGACGAGAAAGTATATGTAATCTGTGTGTGTGTGTGTGTGTGTGTGTGTGTGTGTGTGTGTGTGTGTGTGTGTGTGTGTGTGTGTGTGCGTGGGTGTGTGTGTATGTATGTGTGTGTGGGTGTGTGTGTGTGTGTGTGTGTGTGTGCGCGTGTGTGTGTGTGAGTGTGTGTGTATGTGTGGGTGTGTGTGTGTGTGTGATGCGGTGGTTCGATCAGTTACTTTTAGAGAACCTAGAATCTTAAGACTCGTCCGATATTCGTGTATGTTGCTTCGAGGTTCGAAAGGGGGAAAGGGATGTGGAAATAGCTCGGAAGGGAGGAACGGTGGCGAGAAATCGCTCGCGTGATTCGCACCCTTCCCAAAGCTCATATCCCGATGGTTCGTCCGATTGCACCACCAGCAGTGAGAAAGAGAGAATAGGGGTGTACGATATAAGTCAGCAGGCAACTCGATGTATCTGCTGGACGGATAATGAGTGCCCCACTGTCAGTTGGAGCACCGACTACTAACTGCATCTCTCATTCAATTTCTTCTTTCCAAGTTTTGCAAATTTGAGACGAAAGGAGTGATAATGGACGGAGGTGTGCGCAGAGGAACGTCGGTGGTGATGCAATCATGGAATGAAAGTGAATACTGAAGTATCCAGGGTTTGGCAAATTTGTAATTAAGATGAATCGATGACAAAATATGTTGAGTATTATAGTATAATTTGAATTATGATGGTAATTATTTTCAGCATTGTATGGGAGTACAGAATTCTATTACAATGCGGGATGTCATTAGCATTGAAATCGAACTGATGCCTGAAAAAACCGCTGTTCAATATAATTGGATTACATCCATGTAATTTAATTAATATTGATTATACAAATGTAACTCAATTGTACCGTAGTAATTCATAGAGCATATTGTATTTAAGGGGGTGTTCTAGTGTAGAAAGCCAAAATTTAGGAATTTTTCAACATGCTATGAAAAAAAAACTAAACCTGTTCTTGCATTCATTTTTTCACCAAATATTGATTGATTCTTCAACATTCTACAAAAAAATTGGTGAAAAAAAATCCAATATCTTCACAGATACCGGCTAATGAAGTGGGGGTGGAAAAAAACGGCCTCCGCGTGTTGACATGATTGCGGGCGTTCTATGCATCTGAAAAAAAAACGAAAATATGTACTTTATCAGGAAGAATGTCATTATAGCCCCTACCTTAGGCAAGAAAAATAACAAAATGGCGACTGTTTAAAAAAAAAAATTTTGTTGCCGTTTTTTTTCATACTTGTGAATTTTTTAAAAATAGTTAAAAACAAAATTTCGGGATAAATCTGGTAGGGGCGATAGAGGGGTGTATAAAGAATGTTCACAACAAATTTCAACTAAATCGGTTGATTACAACTGGAGATATCATGTCAACCGTTTCGAAAAAAGTAGTTTCGAGAAAAACGCGTTTAAAGATTTGAGTGCAGTTTCAGGCAGTCTACGTTATGTACTTACATTTATTCCGGTTTCATATGCTATATATATCTACTCACATAGTACACATACTTACATTTCCTCACTAATTACTGCTATAAATCCGTTGATATTTGGAATTTCCAAATTTCCTTTGGAGGGTACATTCTTGAGACATCAAACATTGAAAATGTGCAAAAAAATCGATTTTTTCAAAATTCTACACTAGAACACCCCTTAAATGACAACAATGTAAATGAATTACGTAAATTGGAATATTTTTGGGTTTCAATAATTTCATAAACGTTTGTGCTCAAAAATATTCCAATACCAGTATTTGTATACATTGTGATCATATATTACATACCTAATTTTGTCACATTGGATTGATTTGTTTTTTACGAATAGCTTGAAGGATAATGAGTTATGACTCTTGTATGCAATTTCATGAAAAACGCTTGAGGCGCTCAGATCAACCGCAAAATCATTACCTAAAAAGTAACCAAGAAAAATGAGTTGAAACATGCATATTGTTCATTGGAAATAATGAAGTCATCGCTTTTGGTTATGCAAGTTTTACGATACATGGGCTACATTTTTTACACAGATAATTTAAAACTTCTATGTAAAGCGAACTCATTAAGAGCATATAAATAAAGATTAAAGATCTCATGGTATCGTATCTCATGGTTCTACCTTTATGTATGGAGTGCCAAGGGGATGATATTTGTTTTAGAAATAGTTCGAAAATCATAAAAACTGAAGCAACTCAGCAAAAAAAAATAAAAAAAATAAAAATAACAAAATTTAAAAAAAGTAATTTAGTGAAGTAATTGGAAAAATAATTGGCCAATTATTATGCTGAATTAAATTAGTTTTAAAGTTGTAACGTGTCATAGTAGACCATCCTCAGAGCGTAACATTGAAATGTTTACAGCACTTCTCTATTTTTTAATAGATCAAGTTTTTCGAGAATCGATTATAGGTAATTGAATTACTTTGAGCATCAATTACAAGTAATTGCATTACTTCTAGCATCAATTACAAGTGATTGTATGATATGCTTCCGAATTTTATGTAATTAAAATCCATTCGTTGATCGATGACCTGAATAATTAGCAATTGAATCCAATTCAGTTACATGGCTCAAAATAATATGTAATTAAATTTGCAATTTGATTGAAAATGAAATTGATGCTGACCAACTCTGGAGGTATCACACTTGCTCCACCGAGCCAAGGAAGTGGCAAGAACTTCCATTCCACGACTGGAAAGCTTGCATGCATGCGTGCACCACAGAAATGTCCCTATACATTCGCCACATTTATCCCTTGGAGTTTGCTAGACAAGTTTACTGCCCGCACTTAAAACTCCACCACTTTCGGTCTTTCTCTCTTTCCTCGCACTCGCTCACATTCTCCACTTCGTACTTGTACATCATAGCCAACGTTCTCCACATAATTTAGCAGATACGCTCTATTCCCTTGTGCCAAGCATGCTGGTTGGAAAACAAATGAATAGAGGCGTTAGAGTTGTTGGGAACAGCTAACTATATACACTGGTCTTTACGACTGGAGTTTGATTTTACGATAAATCTCGTTGCATCTACTTTTACGGCTTCTCATGATTCTTCCAATGCTGAAAAGTTCGTGAGCGAGAGGAATTGATGGAAAATATCGAGGAGTCCTACCAACATTGATTCATTTGCTCTCCACTGACAAAAGATATTGTCAAAGTTTTCGAACATAAACTAGCAGCGTTGTTAATCATTGCTGTCCTTATTCTTTGTTGCAGAGAGCCTCAGAGAATACTTCACGAAATACGGTGACATCACGGAGGTCATGGTCATGAAAGACCCAACCACTCGGCGATCAAGGTAAGAAGCTCTTGCGCTTCATATTTGATTTGCCATATTGTTATTCGGTGAAAAATATTGGAAAAATTGAAGTCTGAATATCGGGGTCACATGCAACCCGGCGAAAAACGGTCGCGATAAGGTGAAGGGTCAGTTTTTTCATCTCTTTCATCCTTCGTGGTGAAACGGAACGTTATCGTGGGCACCTTCATAACCTTGCAATCTTTTGGTGTTTCACGTTTTGTCTCATGGCGTTCGAGACGCGGATGTGGGAGAAAGATTGAGTCCGGAAAACTAAAGCTCTGCAAAGACGTCATCGGAAATGCCGAGTGATTGACGAGCAGAAGATTCTGCGAGGCTGAAGGAAAAAAATTCGTGACGAGAGATAACGTCACTTATTGCGCGGGCTTGTCTTTATGGGCTTTTTTACGTTTATTTTTGTTTCAATCCTGTCACTTTTCATCCTCATTCTTCCAGATGTTCATTTTTCATAGCGTTTTTTATATTTTTTTCGCGAAATTGATGCACATTCTCGTATGCTTTGTGCAATAAAACCGAGCTATGAAAGACAAGCTACCACCATCACGCGTCACATCACTGATTATTATTGAGTGCAGCCTATACATTGTCTTTATGAATTCCACGGAATAGCATATTTTTTTTCTACGGAGAAGGGAGGCTACGTATAGTCATTCTTGTCATTCAAACTGTTTTCAAGCTTATGCGTTCTAAAATGCACATTTTCTTCGTATTTTTTTTACGTAAGGCTTCTGTAAATGTCAAAAAATATCCATGATCACACTCTTTGATGCAGGAGAATTTTAAGAATATGGAATTGCGGGCTCAAGCGATAATACCCAGGTAGAAAATCAAAAGGCTGACGATGGAAACAAGCTTGTGCGAGCCTTGTTTCACCGAGCTCGAGTGAGACAGACCTGGGCCAGGTTTCATTGCACCGTTTACAGCAGCCTGGTAACACGACTGGCTGCTTAGCCTAAACTCAGGGTTATTTCAGGCTTTATTGAGCCGGTGCATTTTAAGGCTAAAAAATCAAGGCTGGATGCAGTCTTTCTTCAGGTTGTGATAAAATAAAATAATTAGCCTTAAAATTCACCGGCTGAATAAAGCTTGAAATAACCCTGAGTTTAGGCTAAGCAGCCAGTCTTCGTTCCAGGCAGCTCTAAACGATGCAATGAAACCTGGCCCAGGTCTGTCTCACTCAGGCTCGGTGAAACAAGGCTCGCACAAGCTTGTTCCCATCGTCAACCTTTTAGCTGAGTTTAAAACAATATTTTTTCTGTATTTTTATGAAAAAAAATGTAGCAATGAATGCGAGAATATTTTGAAATCGTGTATCTGAATAATATCTGAATAGTATCTTTCAAAGAATAAGATAATCAAAATAAAATTTAGTACACATATTCAATATGATATACATACACATGCATGTACATAAATTTAAAATATGTTATAAATAATATAAATACATAAATGGTAATAATAACAATATAAATTAAGTAATAATATTCATTATTAATTCATATTATTATTATTATAACAAATGTATTAATAATATTTATTATTATTATTGTTATTATTATTCATCTGATTCAATATTTTATTTTTTTAAATTAAGTTAAAAGACAAGTTGAACCAGAAAATGGCCTTTGGGTAGTGAAAATAAATTCTTAATACTATTTTGATACGTATTTATTTCTCGGCCTGGGTTCTGTAAATATGATATTTACATCAGTATATTAAAAGTAGTCGGTGGTGTAGTGGATAGCGTCCCAGTCTTGGGTCGTTAGTTAGGCTCGACAGGTAGGTAGATTTCAAATCCCAGTCTGGTCTCGTACGTATTCTAGGGTCCGCGAATATGCAAGAAAACTAAATCAGTAGGAAAAATCCATGAACTTTTAAATTATCAATTTTTTAATAAATTTAATTCACGTTGAATTTGAGGATATGCGTAAAACGAGGGTCGCCGGTTCAAACCCCAGTGGGGGCAAATTTTTTATTTTTTTTATTATTTTTTTTCGTTACTTGACTCTTAGAAACTATTAATTATGAATGTGGAACTGATTTTCATCGTAACAACTGATAAATATATGGACAAAATAAATAATTCTGCACGGGTCATAAATGCTCGTAAAGGCTTCACTAAGGCTCGTTTCAGGCTTAGTACAGGCTTTTCTACCAGCCTTTGGTCAAGCCTGTGTCCAAGAGCCTGAAACCGCGTTATCATTCAGAGGTTTTCCTAGGCTTTAAATCAGGCTGGTGCTCAGCCTGAATTGAATAATGTGAGCCTTGTTTCAGGGCTTGGCGAGCCCTTTTTTCATCGTCAATTCCTACCCATTCTGGTGTAATTTTTTTGCCCAACGTTTGATGGCGGAATAATGGAGTCAAATAAAGACAACATTTCTAAATATGTTTGCGTATAATATGAAGATATACACAAAAGCAACTTTTTAGTAGCTTAGTTTGAGTCTCTATTTATAATTTTTATAACCAAATTTTCGATTTTTTTGTTTGGAAATATTATTTTTATACAAATGTGTAGGATATATTTTCTTCAAATTTTTTCCAGTAGAATCTTCGATACTTTTTACACAATATTGAACTTAGCGAATTTGGCAATAGATTCTAAGGTTTATGGAAATCCTCTCCAAGGTACAGCCCAATATTCAGACATATAATGCAGAAGATTTTTCGATTTTTCATTATCAAAGTTTTCGAAAATGAAGATTTTTTGGTCGGGTAAGTGAATAAAAGAAATCTGAAGTGGTTGCAGTTTGGTCATCCTCGAGCACGATAGAGCCTTCTCATTTTAAACAGTAAATTGATATAAAATAAATTCAAAAAAGTTTTCTCGAACAAGTCCCATCAAGTGTCAATGTATTTATTAATATGTTACAATTGCTACTGCAACAATCTGCTATTCGATGAGAAATGCGATTCTCTAAATTTCAAGTCAAAACGTTGAAATAAGACATTGAAAAGTAGTAACATTTTTTATTTTTTAACAATGATGCAACAATAATAATTCTACTTGCACTCATGATATCACTAAATCCTTATCAAGAAAAATAATCCATGCCTGATACCGTATGACCTGCACAGGTTGGCAAAAATTTGGGAGATCTAAATTTCACAGCCTTATTGTGTCACAATGTTTAATCAAGATGGTATCCAGATCATACCGTCGGTCATAATACATGGGAAAAAACCACTGCAGGTTCCTTTACGAACTTATCGATCGATTGTTTGTAATAAAAGCAAAGGCATCCCTGAGACTTCTACAAAATTCTTCTGGGATTCTTTTTGGGTAATCCTAGATTTTCATCTTCATTAATCCAATAATATGTCGCGTGGGAAGAGCGCACGTGAATTGACACGTAAAAATTTAGAGTAATTATCATTTCCGATAATATAGGTTACCCACACGGAACCGAGTGTCCATTGGACGTCCATCTATCATCCATAGATCCTTAACACGTCTACATCCACGATGGATGTAATGCGGACATCCATTGAACATCCATGATATACTTTTGGTTGGACAAAACACAATGGATCACACAGGACGTATATTGTATGTCCACGAAACGTACTATTTCTTGAGCTACAAATATACACAACGTGGCCATCCATGGTATGTCCATAGGTAGACATTAAATAGCTTTTAATTCAGGATAGTAATTGAACATCAATTGGACGTTCCAGGTTCGTAAATGAAAATCACATTCGGAGGACGTCAAATGAACGTCTATCGGATGTTCCATGTCAGATTTTATAGAGACGTGAACCTGGAACGTCCAATAGATGTCCAATTATTATCCTGAATTAAAAGCTATTGAATGTCTACCTATGGACATACCATGGATGGCCCTGTCCATGGGACATTCCTTAAACCACTAACGGAGATGCGAAACGGCAGCGATTCTATGTGCAGAAAACGTTTCGTATACGTACCCTTAGATATTTTTTAAACGTACTTATAGACCACATAAAGTGACATTGAATGTACAATTTAAGACGAGTGCCAATATTGCAAAAGATTTCTAATGATCATCTATTATGCGTCCCTCAATTTATAAGGTATAAGGTTTTTACATGCATAAATTTCTCATAAGTCAAGTTAGTGTAGGTAAGTGGGTAGGTAGGTAAGAGATTAGAAAAGTTAAGCAGCACCCCTTGAATCCAATACTTGGATGGGTGACCACAGTGTGAAAAATCGAAAACTATTTTTTTTTCCTTTTTTTCTGTAAAATATGGATATCTCATAGGCCCCGAATATTATATAATCAGTAACAAAGTTTATAATTAATTAATAATGTGTAATTAATAACGATTAAATTGTTTAAATAAAGGAACTTATAATAGATGATCATTGGACATCTTTCGGATCACTGGTTTATTTATCTTAAATACGTAAGTCGGACGTCATTTTTTGGGGTCTAGTCCGTCTAAAAACTGTCTCAAGGTACGTATAAGGGATGTTCCCAATACATAGAACAGGTGCCGTTTCGCACTTCTTTTAGCAGTGATAGGGATACTCATAGACGTCCCTGGGATGGAGCATTCATCCACCATGTATGGATATTGGACGTCCCATGGCCCTAATGTTCCGTGTGGGTATTATTATGACAGAAATAATCAATCTTGGGAAAAAATTTCTGAGTTATGACAATTATTAAGGTACTAGTCGTTTACAAGGTCAAAGAAGCCAATTTGTAAGATTTTTTTATCAGCTCCTTTATCAGATATGACTATAAAATTGTTATTACAACATTGTTTCATCCTTCGAAAGTACAAAACAAAAATTTGTTTTTAATTTCGATTCTTTGAATAATTCACAGAAAACGCCAAATTTAAAAATGTCTTGCTTACACAACAATTTACCACGGTTAATGAAAAATCTATTTAAAAATAATGGCAGATAATTGAAATAAATTGTGAAAAATTCGATTTTTCATTTTCATTTCATACATCCGCCATTTTTTTTTATCGATTTTTCATTAACGGTGGTAAATTGTTGTGTAAGAAGTCTTTCTCTTTGAAATGCTTTCTTATTTTTTGTTTCAGAATTGTCAATTCTGAGATTAGCTTTCGACCATGGGACGAGACATTTTCGAATCTGGCGCCTTCTACAAAGTATTCAAAGAATCAAAATGAAATATAATTTTTTTTTGTATGTTTGAAGGATAAAACAATGTTGTAAAACAGTTTAATAGCCATATCTGACAAAGGAGCTGAGAAAATAATCTAGAAGACTTGCTTTTTTTGGCTGTCTAAAGTAAACTAGTACATTGAATGATTTGGGCATGTTGGTCATAAAATAAAATGGAGTAATTTACAAACATGCACTTTTTGCCTAAAAATCACTCGAATTCTTCTTTAATCGATAGAGAATTTTACTCACACTTTGAAAACCTTATCCTGACAGTTGAAGGGGAACTCCATTAAACACTTGCGAGGTTTTTTTTAAAGTATTGTACCACCCGTGATTTTTCCCACAAACTTTTGCGGTGAAGTAAAGAAAAAGTCAGGTATACGTCATTATAGTCGTTCCTAAGATCGTTCAGCTTTTTTCACTCGCGAATGGGTGTATTTGCCATTGAAGAATTTCACAAGTAATGCGAATTGGCGAGCTTCTCGAGGGTGTGAAGACTGCCTGGCTCTTACGGGGCGGCATACTCGATGAGGGAGCACGAACGGAGAACTTGAATAAAGAAGAAGCGGAATAAAACGTAAAAAGAGAGAAAGAAAACAAAGAGAGAAGCAGAAAAAAGAATCTCGTCGATCGGGAGAGCTATCTCCGCAGGAAAATAATTCCCTTTAGTGCACCGTCGTGTCCTAATCGTTTTCTTTTATCACTGTGCCTCCTCAGCTTCTGGGGAATCTTTCTCTCGCTTCGTCGCATCTTTTCCTCGCTCGAAAACGGAAAATCTCCCATTTCAGTTAATATAACTGACGATGCGGGCAATGGCTAGATATACATATATATGAGGCATTCCACGTCAAGTCAGCCACTCCATTTTTTGAAATCGCCAAAAATCGCATACAAATTTTTAGAAAGTAATTCCAACTATCAAGAAAATTTGTTATTTTTTTCAGATTTTTAAATTACATTTTTTAGCCGGAAAAAAATACAAAAAAATTGTTTGTCCCATTTTGTAACTCGAAAATTATTCACCGTGAAAAAAAAAAGTGGAACATAAAATTTAGGATTTTTAACGTGCTTTTCACTGAAATTTCTTACAAACTTCTCCGAAAGCTCTATGTCCCATTTTCGGAGCAAATAATGTTTTGAAATTTTTTTCTCAGAATTGACATCTTCGATTCGTCTGTAGTTTTAACAGTTTCTTACTTGATATACTTACAGACTATACAAAAATTTGCGTGGTGGAGAATCCATTATTTCAAATGCATTTTTATTGATACAATCTATCATTATAGAGTGATTAAACGAAATAGTGTAAATATTTATATTTTATCATTATTAATCGTAGACAGGGAAAAATAATAAAATAATCTCGTTTTGATACTGCGAAGACGATTCGAGGAACAAAGCAGTATCATTGCTTCATTCCCAAAAATCATGCCCTGATCGAACTAAAAAAGTACTCATTGGCTATAGAAACGTCGGTGTATCCAAAGAGGGTTAATTAAGGGGGTCGAGTCAGCGTCAAAACGGCGATTTTTAATAATAAATTGTAATTTTTGTAGAATACTTATAAATATCATGTTATGTCCACCATTTGGGGTACCAAATGAACAATTTTTTGGGACTAGTTAGAACCCTTAAGGTGCACTGGTGTCCTAAAAAGCCTAGTTTTGAGTTTTCACACTCTGTGCATGATTCAGAATAAACCGCTGGACGGATTTTGTTCTACGGCGTCTCATTTCTTTCGTAACACTGTTTCCCACGGGATGAACACGGCACATTTCGTTTTTTGCCCTTTATTTCAGAGTTGCAGGCCAGTTTTGAAATTGGTAGCCTATTTTGAACTATCCAGGCATTGTTCTGGTCACAATTTTGACTTGAATCAAAATGTGCCGCGTTCATCCCGTGGAAAGAAGCGTTACGAAGGAAATGAGATGTCGTAGAACAAAATCCGTCTAGCAGTTCTTTCTGAATCATGCGCAGTGTAAAAACTCAAAACTAGGTTTTTCGGGACACCGGTGCACCTCAAGGGTTTTAACTAGTCCCAAAAAATTGTTCATTTGGTACCTCAAATGGTGGACGATACATCATATTTGTAGGCATTCTACAAAAATTATAAATTATTATTAAAAATCGCCGTTTTGACGCTGACTCGACCCCCTTAATTCTTTTTTGCAATCGAGACTCGTGAGTAGCCTTTGACTTTAATTTGAATAGACTTTATTGGTGTCCATGGGTCCATTGATAAAGTTTATTAAAATGTACAAAAAGATATTTGAAAAAATTAAAATGAAAAAAGTTTTAAGAAATTGAAAAAGTACAAAAAATAAACAAAAATGCGGGCTTCAGAAAATAACTATGGATAGTCTCAACCCTGTTAATGCACAGAGAAATTTGTGTATTCTCTTAGGATGAAAAACGCATGGGAAGGAATGGATTCTCCACTAAGCCAATTTTTTTATAGTCTGTAAATATATCAAGTAAAAAACGGTTCAAACGACAGACAAATCGAAGATGTCAATTCTGAGAAAAAAATATCAAAATATTATTTGCTCCGAAAATGGTATATAGAGCTTTTAGAGGAGTTCGTAACAAATTTCAGTGAAAAGTACTTTGAAAACCCTAAATTTCATATTGTACTTTTTTTTCGTACGATGAATAATTTTCGAGTTACGAAATACAACAAGAAAATTTGTTGTATTTTTTTCCGGCTAAAATATGTACATAAAAATCTGAAAAAAATCACGAATTTTCTTGACAGTTGGAACTACTTTATAAAAATTTGTATGCGATTTTTGGTGATTTCAAAAAATAGGGTGGCCGATTTGACGTGGAATGCCTCATATGTATTATATATAATCAACTCGATACTCTCGCAATTGCCGTCCGTACCGTTTCCTCGTGGACTAAACCAAAGATTCATTCGACAATTATATTGCCCCTTTGTCGATTTTCGTATCCACCTTATCTGCCATTCATCTCATTAATTTACTCAAAAACTTGGCACCCTTTGTCGTCTAATTATTCAAAATGCAGAAACGCGACGAGTCACAGAAAACATAGCGAAAAAGACAATGGAATATTTGCAGGTGACAAATACGAAGAAAACTTTCGAGACAACGTCGCTCTGGCGTAGACCGGAATTGCCGGTAGTAACGTCATAATGCAGTTGTGATAAATTTATAACGATGAGAAATTCCCTGGTGTAAAGAGCGTACGAATCTTGTCGCTTAATTTGAAGAAATTTACGGAACACTCAAAACTTTGTTGTCGAATTTATAACCTAAGATCAATCTATCTGAAAGTGTGTTACAACAATTTTTTTATTACTCATGCGGGAAAAGCGTTATTTTTACGCCCGCTGTTACGGTTGAAAACTAGCTTTTTGCCCATTTTATAATTTGAGTGCGCAAAGTAAGAAAAATAATAATAACTTTCGTGCGCAAAGTTTACTTTCTGCACGCAAGTTATTATTATTTTTCTTTGCGCACGCAAATTCAGTGCCGAAATTAAATAAAAGAATAACGTTGGTGAAATTCAACGGAAACAAAAACGCAACCGAAATATTAAAGCTGAATTGAGGTTGACGTGACAGATCGTATACTATTTTATTACTCATGCGGTTCTTGTTCTTGTTCAAAATAAATTATTTTCATTGTTCCTTAACTAAGTTTCCTGTATATTTCTTAACTTTTTAGTTATTATTTTTGGTCTGTGGGGGGGCTCCGCCCCCTCAAGCGAATGAGCGCACTCGCTTCGCTCGTGCGCTCAACTTCGCTTTCGTGGGCAATCGACAACTTGCCGCACTAGTTGCACAATATACTATTGTCGCACTATGATGTAATCTTCAGAAACGATAATATCGATACTCGAGGCGGAGTATTGACAGAAATTTTCCGGATCATATACGCGAGGTAAGACTTTCGAGCTTCGCAATTTTGCCCTCGGGTACTGTGGAAAATCTCTCATCTCAACTATCGGCTTATAAAAGCTCTATTTGTCCTCCTCCATCTCGTTCGTCTTTCGCCTTGAGGATTCGTACATGATTGAGGAAAAAGAATGAGAAGGAAAAAGAGATGAAAAAAACAATGGAAAATCGGATGAAAAGTCATCAGTCTCGTGATTTCTCGTTAAAGAAATCCAAGTCCTCATTTGGTCCAATTCTATTGTGGCTTCAATGGAACGAATCGGTAACTTTTCTTCGGGCGAAGAATCGGGGAAGAACAGCCATTCCATACACCATCGACAGTCTCATTTCCTGACTCGGACTTATCAAGACAAATACCATTCTTTCGCTCTCTCCTTTTTTGTACATACACACACGAGTACGTATATGCTTTATGCCCCATTTATTTCTTAAGTTTCTTCTTTCTAAGTGTTTCGCACCGAAATATATCGCAAATATCACTAATGAATGAACTACCCAATTTGAGCACCTTAGGCAAGTCTCATTCTTGTTATATTTTCAATCACTTTTTTCTTTCGCATAAAAATGCCTTGTATTTAAAAAATGCATTAGGATCTTACACTGAGAAAACAATGTATCAGGATTTGTTAACTGTTTACAAATTTAAGGTTGAATATGGCGAAATTAATTATTATTTAACAGTTAATAAATTAAATGAATATTTTTCAACAGTTAATACATTATTTTGACACAAATAAAGTATTTCTCAATGAATAACAAATTCTGTAACATTGCAGTTAAGGAATATTTAAGTCAAAGTGCCAACTGAATAAATTTTTTTTACTACAAATTGATTGTTTTCTCGGTGTAAGAGTACTCGATTGAGTTGCGAGTTGCTATCTTTAGGCGATTAGAAAAGTGGTTAGTTATTATATCTCCAAGAAGTTAGATTTCATAAAAGGTAAATGTTTTCTGTCCATTTTAAGACATGTTTTTATGTCGATACGTAGAATCAGTTTGTGATTGTGATAAGAACATACAACTTCTAATACAGAGTATCTAAAAATAGTTGGATGGTTCTTTTATCAATGCATTTATAGAAGTGGTGTATCCCGAGTCGAAATTTTTGACCTCCCTTCAACACCCGAGGCTTCGTCACAAGATTAGGGGAGTATCGGGGATCGAAGCGAGGGTACAGCGTATAGATGAGGGATATGTCAGGGCCTCGGTAAAGTCTCAAAAAGTCTCGAAAGTAGACTTTTTCCCCAAAGGAGGCCCATGAGGGTACGAATAGAACCTCCGAAACCTCGCTTGGGCCTATTTTAGCCCTGCCGCAAGGCCTCCGGAACCTCGCTTGAGCCTCTTGCAGGTCTCCCTCAAAACCTCCTAGGCCTCCTTTAAGCCTATTCCAGCTCTCACCCAAAACCTCCTGGGCCTCCTTTAGGCCTATTGCGGCTCTCTCGCAAATCCTCCTGGCTCTCCTTTCGGCCTGCTGCGAATGTACCGTAGACCCTCCAGGGCCTCAGACCCTCCGACCAATGGTACACGGAGTAGGGATAAGTAACGGGAATATATATATGAATGTTTCACATATGTAGGGATAGTATCATTTATTTATGTTATATCACGTTCAACATTATTACAAATTAAACTTACTGAAAATGGACAGAAAGAAAACCAATTTTTTTTTTTTAGTATCAACTATAATTAATGCGATAAGGCTTACTAGGAATTGCAATTTATAATATCTCTTAAATATATATTTGAACGTAACAACATATTAATTTTTTTTAAAATATATTTTTTCTTTTCTACCTCGTCAGGTGTACTACTTGCCTCCTCTTCTCGCACTAGTGTCGAACGGTTGTTGAACGGGGAAGTATGCATCAGAAGATTGCACGTCTTCCCATACCCGACGATCCTTTGAAGTTTCCTCTGCAAGTACCATCCACGCAGCAATACAAGCCACTTTTTCGGCTTTTTGCACACCTTCCATCTTTTTTTTCATTGATGATTGCAGTGATGAAAATTTTCGCTTGCGGACCCGCTATCTCGCCTGTAGACGCATTGGCGGGAGATATTTTTCACAGCTCGTCACGATTATCTGAAATATATAATCCACCACGTGTTCACAAGGGTTCAGTTTGCTAGGTTTACTTAAGTTGATTACCAGCGTTTTGACTTTTTTCTTACCAATTATTGAACAATGACGAAGTAGCAGGAACGCTTGTTCGTCTACGAGTCCACCCACGTGATTCTCGTTCGATCACCTTTTTTCTTTGGATCTTTTTCTGGGTTTTGATAAACCACAAGGGCGCACAAGTCTCTTCACTTTCGTCCTCATCGTCGAATTGTTTTTTTCTTATTATCAACGATTGATTATCCTCAACTATAAAATATCCAATCGAACATGAAAAAATATGAAAAACTATACGTGCGCTCGAGACAAGAGACTACACGAGACTGGTGCCGGGATGGCGGGAAGTCGTAACGTGCTCAAGCAAGCAGAGACGCGCACTTACACAGAAAGAAAAGGGCACAGGCACATACACACAGACACAGAATTCGCACGCTAGTGAACGACGCACAACATCACTTTGTCGCCTTTGCGGCAATGCCACAAAAACACTACGAGCATCAACACACAATGGGTTACCGATGAGGCCTCTGAGGGTGAACCGAGGGTTTTGGACCAAAAAACGATGGAGACAACGACTTGGAATCGAAAGGAGGTTACGGAGGCCTGTATCACTGATACGTTAGATCGAAAAGAGGCCTAGGAGGCCTGCCCGAGGTTGAGTGGAATCGAACGGAGGCCTCTCGGAGGCACCGGATTCGACAAATGGGGTTCAGTAGGTCCAACGGAGGCCGGCGGCTTGTACATTACAAAGGAAATGAGACCTACAGGCATTCAAGGGAGGCTAAAAATTTCGACTCGGGATGGGTCGAAATTTCCACAATGCAACAATTTTACAGCGTAGTTATCTGTTTTCAACATTTTCATTGAGCTCAGAATTCTAAACACGGAAATGTCAATGTATTCTGAGATGTTTAACCTCTATTCACTTTTAAGCAAAATGATACCAACCATTTTTTTCACACTTAAAAATTATGACAATAATTGAAATTTTTTTATGAGACGACGATTGATTTCACTAACAAATGAATGAAAATTGTTTTTCTTTCTAAATGTCCATCCAGCGAAAGAAATGCTAATCTGAGAAAAATAAAGGATTGAAATCGTTGAAACTTTTAAGAATAAAAATATGCAATCGCTGGGAATAGTTTGAGTTTTTTTTCGATGAAAATCGAAAAATGGTTTCCGAACTGTTGCCGATCCCAAAATTTTACATGGTGTATTGAAAAGTTACAGGCTCTAGCTTGAGGGGACTACTAATGAAACGAAAAAAATGAAAAGTATCCTTTTTCAAACCAATGACACCTTTTGTGAATAATAAAATATTTCTCGATCCTTCACGTACGACTGGGACCAAAAACAACCTAGAGATAACGAGAGGGATGAAAATGAGGGTTGAGAAAAATGGTCTCATAAGAGCAAAAAACTAAGCTCATAAAAAACAAACTCCGCAAAGAGTAGGCCTGGATCATATCAAACTTCCATCCTGGTATTCTCGGGGTTGTGGAAGAGCCGTTGGTGGGCCAATCTGTTAATTCGATCGTAAATCGTTGTTAGTGGAAAATTTCGTTGGAACTTGCGATGGAGAGGGAGAGGAGAAGAGCGATAATTACACAGGTTGTGGTAGATAGTGAAGTGCGATCCGTGGAGGCATCAGGCAAAAGCAGGGGGGTAGTTTTCGCGAGAAGCAGAAGAGGGTTGTAAGGTGTATATATATATAGTAGGTGGTAAGGGATGAAGAGTGTGACTATACGGAAAGGATGAAAGGAACGAGAAAAAAGATGAGGAAGAAAAAGGAATACTTGGCCCGATCGTCTCTCGTGTGCGGTCGAAGTAAAATTTATCGGGCGATAAGCACCCTGCAACTTTCCACCCTTATGATCGTCATTCTTTATCGCGCGCGGTGAGAACGGAAGAACTTAGGAGGATGAAATTCGCTCGCGGCGTTGCTTTGCGAACGAGCTTATCAACCCTCCTCGTCTCTCCTACTTCTTCATCTACTTCTCACTCTTTTTCTTCCAACTACCCCTCCGAGCCTTTTTTTCCACAGAGATAAAAGCTCGCCGCTCCAGCAACGAGAGTCCCTAGTTTAGTGATTTCGTTAAACAATTTATACAACGCCATGTCATCGTTTATGTCGCGATGCACAAAAGAACTTTCGAAATTTTCGATGGAGGCTTTTTTATTCCAAGTCGGATTGAAAAAAATCGATTTTCTTATAACCCTTGTTGGAAACGAAAATATGCAGATGTCCGAAGATCAGCGGACATTTTCTAAAAAAAGCACAAAATCGTGCGAATTAGACATTTAAACATGGACATTTTTTTGTTCGAGCTCACTTCATAAGAGCAGTTTATTTAACCGTCCGTGGTCACACTTATCTGGGTCAATTTGACCTTGTCCATTTTTGAACAGGTATTGTGACCAAACTGGATCGGTCGAAAAAATCTCAAAAAATTACAGAACATTATTCAAACATTCTAGTTGATATATTAAAAATTAGTTTATAAAAAATCAAATGACTATGTATTCGAAAAAATTCATAAAGAAAAAAAAGTTGTCGTGGAGTCGTTTTGACCCCATGTGACCACGGAAGGTTAATTGACCCACAATAAGTATATAGTTCAATTATGGCTTTTTTGTAAAGAAAGCTTAATGAATCACATTAAGAAACCAAGAAGTTAGATGTGAATCTCCAGTTTGCATGATTTCACCACTTTTCAAAAATTCCAATTTTTTACAAGCTCCTATGCCACAAATCTTTATTTTCGAAACTATTGCCAATTGCCCTAGTCGCATCGTATATTTATGTATATGATTCGAGCTGGAAGGCTATGAAATAACGCGATTAGAGCTTTCACAAACCATTTTTTTATGATTCAATTTTCTTTCAATCTGAACCCTTTAAATAATTCTTTCAAAATTCAGTACCAATAATTGCTGCCACTAAGTGCAAAGATAAAACTTATCATAAAATGTCAAGGTCGATAATAGCAAAATTACAAAAGCGAGAGCATTTGCAAGCAATTTTGAAAATTTCAAAATTTCGTCAAAACCAAACTCTTGGAAGTGTTTCTGTCCTAACGCCCTTGATTATCGACTGCATCTGCAAAAAAATTAAACTAAGCTGCAACATAAAAGTCGGAGCACTCAGAAACATTTTGTGAAAAATAAAAAGTCCCACGAGGTTAACAATTGTTTATCCGTTTCGAAAAAATTTACGCTGCGTAAAGTCAGATGGTGAATTTGTCTATGAAATTTCGATTCGATCGCCGATGATGTTTTCCACATAAATCGATTTAAATTTTTCAAGGCTATGCACACACACACATTTTTAGTGAATATGATTTCTCGAAATTTTGTGACGTTATAAATACACTAGCATAAAAATGTAAAGAAAGAACAATTCCATCAGAACAAACTTCCTTTATGATAAAGCAAAATCTTGAAAATGAAAAAAAACCTTCGAGAAACGTTTCTTGAGTGACCAAGAATTTTCCTTCTCGTGGGAGTGATAGATACGTACCACAAGACATTTGTGTTACCTTTCAGTCTCGGGTGTTTGATGCAACCATGAGACCCGTCGGCTCAACGGGTAGATATCGTCCTACGACTCCGTAAGGGATGGAAAGCCCGGAAACTTCGGTCTTTACATCCTGTAGAAAGCTCAAACTACCCACTGCAATACGAAACCGCTTCTATAAAATGTTGGACACATATACATACACGCTTATATCTATATAAGTATAGTCAAGCGGAAAGTAAACGAAGGTACGTGGAGAATTCTGTGTTACGCGATGCTACGGTACTTTACCGGAGTACGTGACGTGTGTAGCAGCGTGTGTATAGATAATCCGAAGATGGTGGTTACATATATACTTCGTAGGCAGGCAGGATCTGCGATAGCGAAAGAGGGTCCCACTAATAGGGTTGAGGGGGTGTGAGAAGCTCGTATAAGTTTGCACACATGCATAAGATGGTCAGAAGGGGGTTAAGTAATTTATCAGGATGGCTGATAGGTCGCGCGAGCGTTGGAGAAACGAGGGTTCGCGAATGTGCAATATCCCATCATGGTGGTGGAATAAGCGGGTCGTAGGGCTCGAGTTCTCCCTTTCAAAGATAGAGAGTGAGAGAAAGCTCGTAGGTGAAAAGCTTGAGAAACTCGTGCAGCGCGACCAAAACCACCCCTCTTGAAGCGTGATGTGTGAAGTCTTATCTTTCTTCGCGTCGGGTGGTCCAAGGGTGCTCATCTACTCCCTCGTAACCACAAACGGGAGAAACCTTAGGGTAGCGATGTCGATCGGTCAAACGTCAAACTCCATTCCGTCGATTATCTCACCTGCACTGAGAAAAAAAACCGTGGTAATTACAAAAAACGACCATGGTAAAACAGATTATAATAACAGAGAATATATCGCGTGGTCACACCCACAGAAAAGATTTATTTGAAAGAAATAAAATTTGCTTGTAACAAATAAAATTTCTTATTTAAATATGGGCCTAAAACGGTTTTATCAGTATCGAATATTTGGATTTATTTAAATTCAAGTTCACTATTTCTTAACTTCTTTTATTTGGCCCTAATGAAATATTTATTTGCTTGCAAAAAATAAGTTATTTGCTTCAAATAAAAATTTATTTGATAGTAATAAAAAATTGATTTAAAAATCCTCTCATTGAATTTATCTTAGTTGCCACTAATAATTTTTGATTTGTTACAAATAAAGAATTTATTCGGTCATGACCATCTTTTCCATGACCATCCATAACCTAAAAACTTGGGACTAACGATTAATATGGGAATATGGGAATAATATGGGAAATTAGGGAATTTTGATTAATATGGGAATATACGAGATCATCCTATTTTTGGGTGTGAATAACTTTTTTGGCCAATCAGTCTTGGTTGTTTGCTCACTCGTGTGAATCATGCATGTTAACAACCTATTGACTTTTGAAGATGTCGATATATTCTTCGAGCCCCGAATCGCAAAGAAAATCTCGCGTTTCCTCGTCCACATCACAATATCTCACAAAAATCACAAAATCACGTACAAACGGAAACACGTACATACACGTGAATATGCCAACTCTGGACTGCTGAGTGTCGTCACGCCGGCGAGCGACGCCATATTGTGCGTGCAGTAAACGCAGCGCACATTTAAATAAATTTTATTTGAGGTAAATAAATTGCTATTCATATTTAATATTTTAAATAGATCATTTATTTAATGTAAGTAAATCGCTATTTCGACGAACCAATATAAATATGGTATTTATTCGGCACCAGTAAATAAATTTATATATTTGTTTCAAGTATGACTAAATGGCGTGATCAAATAAAATCTTCGTCAATACAAATAAATCCTTATTCATTCCAAATAAAATTTTCGCAAATATGTGAATTTATTTTATTCTAATAAATTTTTTCTGTGAGTGTAGATCAGCAATAACATGGTTGAGTTTACTATAAGCGCGAAGTAACATCCAACATGCAATTTTGAAGGTGTCTATAAATATCTCATATGCACGAGGCTACAATTATTATTGTTAGACCCGCAACAATAAGAAAATAATTAACTGAACACATTCATTTAATTGTCAATAACATACAACAGTCATCCTGCTTATTATTATTTTTGTTTCGAGCGAATCTTCTTAATTTTTTTTCGTGAAGCTACTATTAATATGGTAACTTCTGATTCTTGCTCATTAAACTTTACCACAGCGATAAGGTTGAGTTCAAAAATTTAACCGTCTAAATAAATGTTAAACGCAGGCATGGCCTGAATTAGCGGAAACAATCGTAGTTATTTTGTCTACTATGATTTTTGAATGTGTTCACTATAAAATATCGACGTTGCCTTACAGTAACATGTTACATGTCAAGACCAACTAAACAACATATTGCTACGGTAAATTAGAAACATTATAGGATATGTGTGTGACAAAATCAGTGAATAGTTACTGGTACACTATAATAGTGACTACATTCTGCACTGAGGTTACTGAAATACCTATTCACCCGTAATCTCATACGATCATATCTGCAGATTTGTCAGTACCCCAAAAATCCGGTAGGTGGCTTCCTCTCGCACAAATAAACTTTCCCCTCGACGTCCATAAGATTTCCAAGTCCGTCTATGTTTGATATCCTTACTTATGTATGGATATGTAATACTTTGCGGCAAAACGCAAGATAGTCGAATCCGAAAAGGATTCCTATAAAAGAAGAGTCTGGTTCTTTTACACGAAAAAAGTGACTGGCACGAAAAGACGAGTTGGTGTGGCAACCAACTAGTTTGTGAGATATGCTTCAAGTAACTAGTTGGTTGGAGCAATAATTTTCGTGGTTACCGCAACTGTATTATTAGTTTCCAGATACCCAATTAATAAAAAGTTGGTTGTGGGAGACACGAGAATGGTTGCCCCAACCAACTAGTTGCTTGAAGCATATGTTACAAACCATCTGGTTGCCACAACCAACTCGTTTTTCCTTCCAGCAAAGAAACTGGCGTTGACACGTGTCTGTATGGAATTTCAACAATATGATTCTTTCCAACTACACAGCAGTGTAACGAGGTTGGGATATCAGTGCTCAACGTTGACTAATAACTAACCGTTAATTTATATTTCATATATTACCGTCAACTATACAATAGTATTGATTATCTTATACACTATTCCGAAGTAAAACTATATGCTTTGAATTAAATGAGAATCATTGCTCTCTGTCGCTAATATGCAAAACGATTCGGAATTTGATGCATAATAGAAAGTATAACCATGCAAGCAATGAGAATGTATTACTCTTAATAGTTTCTGGCACTTCATGCATGGTAAGGAGACAAATTGTTGTAATGATCATACAGAGATGATCTGTGTGATTACGAAAATATGGTTTATTTTACAATTTTTTTTCATATTTAGGATGACCATAAATTATAGGCGTTGCGTCAGGGAAACATATTTTATAATTGAAATATGGTTGACCTCCCCATACATTTTTCTCAGTGGGCTAACGCTCTTTTTTCCAAACTCAATCAATATCGTAAAGAATTTCCATTCGTTTACCAAGCTTTTCACTCAAATCTCAAACTACATCGTATCTTGTAATGTCATTCGTTCGAACGATAATTGAAAAATTCATCTTTGGCTTACAGCCGCAACGGAGTTACGTGTAACACGTCCATCTTTCCTCGCAGCGGGAATCATTCCATTGTTGCAGAACGGAGACTCGAGCTTTCGCGTAACTCACGAGCGCGTACGTGTGTATAAGTGACTTTAACAGCCCCGAGAATATAGGCAGGAGAACCGTATGAACACGCGATTCCCGCGTTAATTCCCACATGGAAGGATAGGGGTGGCGCAGTGGGGGACGCATTGCACAGCAGGTGTCCTCACGCGGACTTGCATTAAACCCCAAGCCGATTCGCATCCACCTGCAGCACGTTTACAATCCGTCGGGGAAGAAAAGAGGTAAAAGGAAATAGAGAAAGAGTGAGAGAGAGAGAGAGAGACGAATAACCCATAAAGTCGCACGGGTTCGTTCAGCCATCCGGTCTTTTCTCTCCATACTATACCCTCCGCTTGGCGAACCACCCCTTATTTATTCTTCGATTAACTGGCCGCTCGTTTCTCGTATCCCCCAAGGAACGTTTAACCCCCGGCTTGTCCACAATACACACACAAATACCTACACACTGGCGTTTTTATGAAAAGGAAAAAGAAACAACCCCCTTCCCTTATACAAGTGCAGTTGCCGTTGTCAATCCCGGACTGTATACTCTTGTGGTCCGACTCGTTTCATAGCACGTCACGCAATCCCCCTTTTTCCAAGGGATTGTATTCACACATACACACACACACACACACACACATACACACGTACAGTTACACGCCACATGCATCTTTTATTCGCATTTCCGTGGAGATTTTTTATGAACACACATAGTTGCTGACGTTGGCCTCGATACCTACCACCAGCCTCCCCCAACTTTTTCTCCCTTTTCTTCACTTTTACGATCACCCTGTTCTCTCTCTCTCTCTCTTTCTCTCTTCACGACACTGCGAGACCTCCTCTCGTGTTCCTTCGTTCTCTCTTTAACGGTCCACTTTACGATGTGGACCTGTAATGTCGAGAGATTACACCGTGGATGTGCACCAAAGGTAGAAAGGGAAGGAAGGCATCCCAAGCTTAGAGATACGACGCACCGTAAACCCGTTGGCATGTTTCAGCTGTTCAGTTGTTGGTAGCAAGATGACGTTTACTTGCTGCACTCTCTCTTCCTCTTTCGGTCACTCTCCACGTCAGTATTATGTCGTACGTATACAAAATCGCGACCAGCGTTATTGCTAGCCCTCTCAATATGCGTATACGGTTATAGGAGCTTTTTGGTATCATGAGGGCGACGCTGAACTATATAAGTTGCACGAGCGAGATGGAATGCTCCGAATGTATTCAGAAACTGCGAAACTGGGATGTTTTGTTTATGGAAAATGACAATGTTCCGGGATGGCTGAGTCGGTTCTGAGTGAGGACGGTAAGGATTACGATCGCTCTTTTTCTCTATGTTTATACTCGCTGGTTTGACGACTGCCTGCGCCATTCGGAGTATAAACAACAATCTGCCCCTTCTCTGTGTTGTTGCTCTAAAACAGCTCATACGTTTGTTCGTCTCGTTGCGATACGGAAAAGCGATAACGTCCGTACTCGTTCTCTTTTTTTACGTCGAAAATACACAGATGCGTTAAAGCCAAATTACTCCTCGTGTGATCCTCTCTCAACCCTACTCATTGCCCATTAACCATTCCCTCCCTGTATTTGTGCGTGTTATGCTCGTGTGTCTGTGTGCACACTTTGCCATTTGCGAGTACTTTAATTTCCCCACTGTTCCAACGCCTTTTGACTCTTTAGCCGCTTAAATCACATCGACGTTGTCTATGCTCGTGAGCTCTAACCCTCTGGCAAACTTCGCATCTATTCTCGTCAAGCGCTGGGTAACCAGGCGCGAGTCTCCCGTGGAACTTTGCCTCAGTTGATTTCTTCTTGTTCGTCGTCTCGGCTCCTCTTCGTCCACGATATTTCTCTAAAATGTACACGGAACACCTGTGGCCGCGATCCGTCAGTATCAACGGCATCGTGGAAATAGAAGCGCGCTTCGTATTAATAAACACGCTTGTGTGCGCTCCTTGGTTAAGATTCCGCGATGTTAAGCTCGGCTCAACGATCTTCGCTCGGTTCAAGTGTGTCGTAATCTCGCGAGGAAGCTTTTCTCAAGACGTGATAATAATTTATAATAACGAGCACAGAGGAATTTTCAGTAACTATATAAACAAGACCAAAACTTAATCTCGCAGATCGTTCTCAAGTCTGCTTTTTTAACCGTTCAATTTCTTCCGAAAAAACGTTTGGCAGCTTCGGAGAAAGTCTGACTGGAACTTTCTTATCCGGTACTTTTGACTTGGACACTTTATAGATAAGGACCGTATCGGACTACATTTACGAACAAGTTTTGGCGAATTATATGGTCATTGAAAATGTTCCGATCAAATACGTGCTCGTCGAATTTCCGTCCTATCAAAATAGCCCCTGATGTTAAACCCTGTTCGAGAAGATGCACACCAGACACGTGAGGCTCCGGAAAAGCATGTTCGACATGTTACAAAGGATTCTGAGAACATAGACGACCGAGGTGTCTATGAGCAACGGACCGTGATCAACGTAGAGCAAGGAAGATCATGCCTGTAACCGAGAAGAGGGTGTCATCGACTCAATGCGCCAGTAACCTAATGCGTTACTACGATGCACCAACCCTCATCCACCTTGAAATGACCAGAGCGACATCGTCAGCGGAATGTTCGAGAGATAGACCGTTATCGATACCGAAATCTCTCCATCGTCGTCGGTAGTACAATCCTCTTACGAGACTCTCGGCCGTTACGAGAGACTCTTGATAGCAGTCTCATATTGCGGTACTTCCTAATTTTCTCTTCGTGTTCTTGCTACAAATTGGCGGATAACCACTTGTGTCCTAATCAATTACTTTTCATCAACCAAATTCTCTCTCATGTACTCTGACTCTTTGTAATAACAAAGGTCAAATGTAAAGCTTCGATCCATCAAGAATCTAGTTCTTTTCCAGGATAGTGGCATATAATACTTTCTAAAATGTACGAGGGATAGCTCATTCCATTTTAAACATTTTAATAACTCGCTGTATTCACTAGACGATCAGCGTCACAGAAATTTAGCTGGATGATGATGCATGGAGAATGGAGAATGCACAGCATTCTCTATATGGATTTCACCACCTTTCTCTATGGATTCCATTCTGTTTTATGGTACTCGAGCTTCCAGTTAACCGGAGAACATTTTACCGGAATCGTCGATTCACTGAGCAAACTACCGGGTACTCTAATATTACTAGAGCCCCGAGAATTATGTCCCATTTATAGTCGTTATATGCATTTCCTGAAGCTTCCTCACCCATTTTGTACTCTCTACGAGTCTCTTCATCAACCGATATTCCGTAACCGATCAGTCCACGCTGTAAGCCCCTTATCGAACATGCGAATGGTCGATCGTCAACTGACCCTCGAACATTTGATTGCTGTGTAATCGTTCAAAGATACAACAACGCTGAAGGGGATGCTACGTAATCTCTCTAAAATATTCTCCCTCGTAGTTTTAATTACAACCACGAGGTACACGATATACGTGCGTGACTTTAATCGACATAATTTCAGGACAAAGCCTCGTTCGATTATTATTTCCCCTTTACGATCACGGTCATCGATACTCCCATAATGGTTCGGGTTTTCGTGTGCGTGACCGAGTTTTGCCCGATTATTAAGCGAATAATCGTTACGTAAACTCGTCCCAACGATATTGTCAGTGCTGCCCGTAGGCTGATGTAGGAATATATAAACCCGTTTGCAATGGTCAATATGATGTTTCGTACGGTCGTTTAATTAGCAAAACCATATCGGCGAGAATGGTCGATGGTGGTGCATGAAGAAGGGTTTTTGGTGGTGAAACAGTGCACAACGTACAATGTCCAAACATCAGTAAAGTGACTTAACCGAAAGGTCAGCGACAATCTATCCACGTTGCCGTGAGGAAACCAGAAGCCAGTGGCTAGCTTTTCTCTCTCTATCTCGCTTTCCATCTCTATCCCTCTCTTCCTCTGCGGGATGAAGTTAGTTTGCAAACGGAGTACGAATGCGAAATAGTTTGTCGTACGACACACTGTTACACGTTGGGGAGCCGAAAACTATGCATTTCACGTGAGGCATCAACTGGTACTTGGCTCCCAGAGAATCGAACATCACGGTCTGGATCAATAACACACAAAAACAGACGTGCACAAACACATACGGACAAAATTTATATGATCGTAACTGGAAGAACCAGTTCCGGTGCTACCGATTCCTCTACGCACAACTGGGATGTGCCACAGTCCACGTGCTTTTCCTAATTAAAATGTTATACCGTTCAGAAAGTCAGGACAGCCAAAACCCCTAACTAGTTTTCCTCCATTCGCCATTCCGTTTGTAGAGTGTCTCTGGACGATGTTTTACCAGCTTTACGACCAAACAATCAACGAGACAGAACGAGGGTTTGATGGTGAAAACGGCATTAGAATTTCGGGCGAGTTCTCTCATCTACCTCAAACTCGCGATGCCCGATAATCGCTTTAACTTCCATCCGACTGACGTGTCATCATTCGAGGTGATGATATATTGGTAGCGTCACCTTTGGCCGAAAATGAATTTAAGGCACAAACTTTATATCGATGTTGAGGTAGAAGGGGACGATAATCGAGTTTCGCGAGTTTGGAGGGTGCTGAGTACAAGGGTGGATATGCTTACAGAGAATAAAGCCATTCGGATGGGCAATTAAAGTAATTAATCGCATTGTTATCATAACAAAAGTGGAGAGACGCACGGTTCATTATAAATCATAACACTTACGACGTGAATGGAAGCCTCTGCTAAAGATATTGTAAAAGCATCTCTGCAGTCATCGCTGTATCTAGTATCGTTGTATTTTGTTCAGCCCTCCGTCCACGTATGTCTTTTTTGAGTACATCTCCGGAAGTGTCTGCAGACTGAGGGAAGATTATTTGTTTTTTTACATTCTTGGACTTGAGTTTGTTTTTTTACAATTAAAGTCCGATACATTGAAATATTGATTGAACAATGAGAACACGTAACATCCTCATTTTTGATAAACTTTTGGCAAACAAATCTTCGCGAGTTCCAGAAATTAGCAATTTGCTGGATTCTCGGTTGATTCTCGACCAAAGAACCCCTAAAATCTTGCTGAGCTTTGAATACAAATTTGATGAAATTTTTGCAAGTGTATCGAATCAGATTAATTTTTGGCCATTTTAAAAATTTTCTCCTCGTGACGATTATTTAAATATCGAGATACTTCAATGGCATTCTCCAAGTCAGTAGTGTAATTTTAAAAAACTCTCGAAAAGCTGACAGACTCCTAGTTACAAATTCTTCACATATCGCTTTTGCGACCGTTTTGTGGAAGTCGCCTAAATATGGAGAAACTCATTTTCATTCGACTTAAATGGAATGGAATATTGACATAATGTAAAATTCATCGTTGATCACGAATATTCTAGCAATTAAAAACCTAAAATCGCCATTGGAACACCCTTGAATTATGGAAAAATTTTCTTTCAACCAATGCGCAAGAATGTTTTTGTTTTATCCAAAGTTCCACTCATTTTAGGTGAAATGAGATTCTATTGAATATTCCAAAAATATGTAAGTCAAGGCGTCAAAATTTGTTATATCATACAATTTTTCTCGCACAGATTTTACTCTAATAAATTTACATGAAGGCTCTTATAATATCCTTACTTATAGAATATTAATTAATTTATTTACTAACTTATTTATTCACTCATAGAATATTAAGTTCTTTAAACATGATAAGAATTACGGCTCATGGTGTCTAAAAAACGCCACTATTCTTATGCCTAATTACTCAATAAACCATGTCTTTAAACCACCCATTAAATTTCTGCTGCTAATTGCATTCCTACATTACTATTCATCATGACCCGTCAGGCTATTTTTTTTTGTTTCATGAGCAAAGTTGAGCTGTGAAATAAAATTTTCGTTTGAAATAACCGTAAAATATTTTCTCACGTACAAATACCATGCGTGATTTATCGTTTTACTAGAAAATTTATTTATTTATTTATTCGTGATAGTGCGCGTTTTGCCCTGCTCTGCGGTGGGGTGATGTGTACGCGCTCGTTCGTGTGCGCTTTCCCTCGAATGACTCGTGCAAATCATACCTATATGTATATATAATATATATATATATGTATATATATATATATATATATATACTAGAGGTTTTTGTGGCTCGGGCGCTACGCGCCCTCGCATCGCAAAGGTTTAGGTTTGGGAGTTTGGGTTTAGAGGTTTGGGTTTTCGATTCTTGTACACGGTGGCGGTGGCGGCGGCGGCGGCGAAATATTAATATAATGTATACATATTAGGGTGACCGTTATTTTGGCTTCGGTAAAAATTTGTTAACATCTAGCGAAAAAACTAATCAAGATGTGAAAAAAAAATCTGTGTAAAATTTGGACGCGCTGATATAAGAAGAACACGTGCCACCGAGCAGTTTAATTTTCAAAAATACATGCATTTTTTTACTGGCCGCACTGAAATATTTATTAGTCTCATAATATTAATTGAAAAATCTGGAATTGGGTACATTGATTATACATGGGGCATCTTACGCCAAATCGAGCACTTTTGACTCCGACCCCTTTCGATTTGGCTGAAACTTTTTTTATCATTTTCTACCCTGATAAAAACATTTTTCAAAATTTTTTCAAATTTTTTTACCGAACCGTCAAAAAGTTACGAATTTAAAGAAAAAAATGGCTATTTATTTGTCGAATGTACATAACTTTTTCAAAAATTGACTTATTGGGACGGTTTTTTTTATTTTTGTTTTTTATGCACTTTTTTATTTTTGTTTTATTTTTATGCACTTTTCAGGAAATCGCTTAAAAAAATTATTCAGACCGATATTCATTGTTTTTTTTTTGAATTTTCCGAAAAAAACGAATATTTCTCCATTTTGCAATTAAAATTTTTTTTTTCTTTTTTCCATTGAAAACTTTGATATTTTCTGTAAGTTCTCTGAATTAAATGTAATGAAAAAAAGAAAGAAAACATTAAAAATGGCAGTCATCGAGAAATTTTCGTTCTTTTCCGAAAATTAAAAAAAAAACAATGAAGATCGGTTTAAATAATTTTTTTAAGCATCTTTCTGAAAAGTACATTCGAAAACAAAAATTTTGAAAAAAATCGTCCCGATAAGTCAATTTTTGAAAAAGTTATAGACATTTGCAAAATAAATAGCCATTTTTTTCTTTAAATCCATAACTTTTTGACGGTTGGGTAAAATAATTTGAAAAAATTCTGAGAAATGTTTTTGTCAGGGTAGAAAATGATGAAAAAGTTTCAGCCAAATCAAAAGGGGTCGTGGTCAAAAGTGATCGATTGTACCCAATTCCAGATTTTCAAATTAATATTATGACTAATAAATATTCCAGTGCGACTATTAAAAAAATGCATGTACTTTTGAGAATTAAACTGCTCGGTGGCACGTGTTCTCCTTATCCCAACGCGTCCAAATTTTACACAGATTTTTTTTTCATATCTTGATTAGTTTTTTTGCTAGACGTTAAAAATTTTTTACTGAAGCCAAAATAAGGCTCACCCTAATATATATACATGCGCTGAAATATCCCCGGGGCAGTTGGACGAAATGGAAACTTTTGCCACCTACAGGGAGTACGAGGTCGAAAGTGTGCGCTCTATGACATTGACGATGGTCATAGTAACGGCAGTTTATAATACCTCTCACGATCTTCTGTATCGCTTTAGAATGCAAGCTACGGTTGTGTGTGTGTGTGTGTCATCATGCAACCAGCCAATTCCAGGATTATCAGACAGAAAAACGAAAGTTTGTACCTCGACTTTTTTAATATGTTTCTCCCCAATCTGGCGTATCCAACCACTGCTCTGGGTTGATGTTTTTCGGCTGCACACTTGGTCCTGATATGCGAAATATCCCGCCTCCCCTCTCTTTCATTTGCTCCTTCTCTGACCTGAAATTTTTTCGGTTAAATTGTTAAACGACGTACGAAAAATTTTGCAACTATGCCGCCACGGGAAAAACAGTTTTTCCTCTCCCGGTTAGAATCGCCCTTTACCGCGATTGGCGAATTTACGTCGCACTCGACCCGTTTGCCGAAAAAATAAAACACCACCACGCCGATATTGCGTAGAACGATTCGCCGTTATGCGTCGCGCTCCCTTTTTCCGCTCCCAAAATGTAGCCGTATCGCTTCCAGTATTGTATACACGCGTTGGGACAAACGGGGGATGGTTATGGAGTTGATAGTATAACGCTTGCAACAACCCCTTCCCGAGGGGATATAAACGAGCCCCCTATCCAAGCCGCATCATGCACACAAACACACGCATAGAGGGCGTTAATATCAGACTGTCGAGTTTAGCATTATTGTCTGTACATATACATATTAGGGTGGTCCTTATATAGGGCTTGAACGAATTTTTTGTCACGCCCCTCAAATCGACTCCAAATCATTTGAAAACAATACCCTAATTTTTTCAGATTTGTATCGACTCTAACCCTTCTCGAATTCATTTAGGGGGAGTCTGATGAAAAATTCGTTCGAGTTCTAAATGAGGACCACCCTAATACATATATATCCTCATCGTGTACCATCTCGACCTGCCGTTACAACGCGAATGTCGCTTTTACGGGGCATCGAATTTGTTTCATCGTCCGACCAGTGTGTGGTCACCGGCAGCAAGCTCTCGCTGGAGAAGGAAACACGATGTGAGAGCGAATGGGTATATAACCTCGTTTTTTTCGCACCCTCCTGGTCCACGTTCGAACGGGTAACGTTAACCGTCCGCGTAAATGCTCGAGTTGTGAGAATGAAAAAAAGAGCTCAACGACAGACGAAAAAAAAAAGAGTGGCAAACTTTTTCCACACCGGGGATGAACTCGGCGAGGTATATTGTTTACGACAAAAACAGGGGTGTCGAAATCGCAATGGCCAAACGTTTCCGTGCCAAAAAGAAAAACAGTTCACAAAACGCGAAATGGTGAACTGATAAAACTGACGACCCCTGCAAAGCGTTATGGAATACTTTGTGTTTTTGATGAATATATGCGGTTGAATATTCCTGTACGAATAGAATGATCGATCCAAGGGATTTTTGTTACGACGTGAAACAGCGGAGAGAATACAAATACGATCTGGTTGAATTGATCTCATAAGATTTTTTTGGGTTTTTTTCAGAGAGTCTTGAATAGGTTCACTACGATAGAATCTCATTTTTCAAGATTATCCACCTGTTTTCTCCCAATTTTAATTGCCATGCAGTCTCGTTGGACTTACCATCAACTTGTACGAGTTTCGAGTACCGCGGAAAATTTCGTATGATGCATATAACACACTTTGTTACGCTCTTGGTTGATCGTTAGCGCTGACCCCAGTTTCTTCGATGGTTGGCCTGCTTGGTTAGCGTAACCACTTCTTTCTCCAGAGAGTAAGAAGAGTGAGAGACTGAGAGGTAGAGAGATTGAGAGGGAGCTGCGGTGCCTGACGGAAAGAGCTCTTTTCCATCCATTCCACATATCTCAAGGGATTCGGGGGGCTGTGGATATTCTCGGAAGGCCTCTCGACCTCGAAGTATCGCTGGGCATTGGTTCGTTATTTTCGAAGGAGAGTCGGTTCTCCGTGCTAGGTTTCATGGTATCATCGAAGAAAGAAAGACCGGAAGAAGGCCACCGATGTTCCGTGAAACACGGCCAGTTGCTTCTTGACTGCAGCTTAATCTCGCACTGCCAAGCTCCCAAGATCCTTCAACTAGGTTTGCGAACATTCAAGCTTGGAAATAAGAATGAAAATCGAATGATTACTCGATCGTTGCGAATTTTCGTGTATCCTTGTGCTTGATCCTACTGTACCTATAGAGGGGGTGAAGTAGACGAAAAGCTCTCTCTCTTTCTCTATAACGCTGTACTTGAGTTCTCCTACCACAAGTCTACCACTAGAGGGAGCGCGCTATTTCGAGGTACACTCGATTTCATCGCGTATACGCGTTCGGCCCTTCGCGGTAATACGGGCATTCGCATTAATGAGTGGCTTCGCGTCCACATAGTTTTGGTGGATGAAGAGGAAGAGAGCTGGTAGAGGGCGGCGATGAATTGGTGGATGAAACGTGCGGTATTGCGCGTTGTGTATGGTCTCACGCAGCTTTATCCCTTGATCGTATTCAATGCACGAGGTTTCCACCGGTTTGATAGCTGTTGTTACTCGCTCACCAACGTCAACGAGCTTTTGGCTCGGGGTTTTGCTCAATCAACGAAGCGGGACGTCAGAATCGCGAGCTGCAAAGCAGATGGAGTACACACACGCACTGAGGGCGAAAGAGGGAAAGGGAAAGAGAGGGATGGAGTGAGCCACAGCGTGGTCTGCGCTATATCTACGCGGTACTAGATTTTCTCTCTCCAATCCTCGCCTTTGCTCTTCATCGCTCTCTCGGCACTCGTAATCTCGTTACCTTCCCGATTCTGATTACAGACGTTAATCAGGGACCAGCGATGCTGCACCGGGAGGGCCAGAGGCAAGCGCATCCGGTGTGTTGCCCAACGAGAGGAACGAGCAGAGTGAGTGTTCACGTATGTGTTGGTCCTGCAGGCCCCCGCGGTTGAGGAGGTTTTGGGCGAGCCTCATGACGATGGACGCGGAGTTTCGTTGCTTGCTTGGTACGGCACGGTGTATAATCATCCCTTGTTCTCCCATTTTGCGCGGAACTTGATTATCCGATCAATTCAGTTCGACAATGCTGTGTTCGGGCTAGCCATTCATGAACTATTGCACGCCCTGGGCCTAGGAGTTTTATACTTCATGGAAAAGCTCAGAATGTGCGTGCTTCGCTAACGATAATTAGTACGAGCATTAGGATATGCCTAGGCCTCCCCTACCCAACAATCAACTCGACGCGACGCATCGAACCTCTGGCTCTTGCCATATCAACCTGGTGTTTCATAGAAGTAGCGATGAAATTTTTCTTCCCGAATGAAAACGAAAGCTTATCGGTAATGACGTTTTATCGATATAACGATCAATTGCATTCAATAAAGATCCAAGGCTGCCATGATGCTTCATTCACCAAAGAACGATTGAACGTGCTTAACGGGGTTTCAATGGCTAACCATTATACCGCCATTTTTATCCGTAGATACGAATCTGCCAGTTCAATTTTCTCTTTAGAACGCGTTCGCTGGAATAAAGAAATCCAATGTGCATTATAAAATATATGAAACGCGAGATTACGCTTCAGATATATATATATATGTATATATATTGGTTATCACAAAGCGATATACCGACCATCTCGTTATTCTCGTATCGATACTCAGTCTCCCGGAATCGGGAGCTCGGAGAAGTGATTCGGGTTTTGTGCGAGGCTTTTGTGTCTCCTGGCCTGGGGACAGTGCGCAATTTTCAAACTCATCGTCTTTACGGTGCGATGGCATTTTTTTTCTCTCCCCGGCAGAGTCTAGCCTGTATGTCTGCAGGTATTATCTCCAAGAGAAAGAAAGCGTCACGTTATTACAAGGAAAAAAAGAATTTAAGATAGTAAAGTCCCTCTTTACGAAGCATCTTTTTCCGCTGCAAGCTCCGAAGACTTTTTTCTAGATGTACGTGTGTGTGTGTGGCTGAAGAGAGTACAGGGCAATTCAACTCTACATATCTCATCCTTCTGAGAAATAATTGAAACGTCGGAGGGTTTGATTCATTCCGCGCGTTCTTCTCTCCTCACATCCCATTTTATGCAGCGCCCAGTCTTGTCTTTGGCCCAGCCAACCCTCCCGCATCGAATCCATTTTCCAGACGCTCCTCACGATACCATACCTAGGCATCCCGCTATGCGGAAACACAGTGAACCAACGTGCTGTCCTCTCGAATCTTTCTTTACTCCCTCGTACCACTTTTCGTCCTTTTTGTCTTCACCCCTCTTGAGATCTTGCAAGCTCGCAGCTTTTCCCAGGGGTAGCTGTTGAGGCACGCGGGCGAAAACTCAAAGTTGTCCATCGCGACCATTCAACCACGGGATGAGGCAGTTTACGAAGGGAGTGCTCGTGGAGGCTTTTTCAAAATAGAAGGGGTGGGAGAACGTTGAGACAGGCCCACGGAGATCGCGCGATAGAGACATGAGAAACGTCAAAGGCTCCTATCTGATTGGACGAGACATCCCTCGAGACTCTCACTCTCTCGTTCTCTCTCTCTCGCCCTCTCTCTCCTTCTCCTTCGCTCTTTTACAATCACCCACTGTCTGTTCTATAGGAATGCACTTATCCGATTGGCTGGTGCAATTCCGTCGCGTCAGCTCGACTCGGCCATAGGACAGGCGTGTGTTCAATGCGGAGAGAGAAGCTCGTCGCCCGACGTCGTGGCGTCGTGGCTACTCCTGGTGCTCACCCTTGCCCACAACACATCCTCCCAACGCGTGAACTCAAACCTCAGTAGCGAGACAGTGCCCTGTGAAAACCCCCATTCGATGTTTTCTAGACAGTGGAAACTATTCCAACGCATGCATCTCATAGCTCTCTCCCTGCATTACCAATGATATTCGGCATAACAAGTTTCATATCAGATAAAAATTGTGCTGGATGCGAATTTATCTTGGAAACTCCGGAGCGCAACCTGTCGAAGCGAACAACGCTGTAAGCACGTATCGAGTTTACGTTATTCAACTTTTTCTAGCTTTAGGAACATTCGGCTTTTGTAATCTTCAATTTTTGTTATCGGAGCTCCATACGTGTGTCTTCCGAATCTCGTAAAAATCGAAGGATCTTCGACACTAGTGAATAAACAAAGTGGATCTTATCGTAAAATGTTATAAAATCACTTTTTTGCAACAATCCTTATAGTTTATCATCATATAAGTGATCCGATCAAAATTCACAGAGGCTTCTATGTTGACGCCTGTTTATCACGATTTTTAAGATCGATCAGCAGGGTTTTTCAAAAGCTGCATTCATTCTGAAAGGTTTATGGCTTTACATAATAAGGCCTAAAATTCGATGGAGAGATTTTTTTCCCGACGTATACTTTCGAATTATTATCCACAAAAATCAAAATCCCATTTCAAACATCCGCCTTTTTGTTTCATTTGGATATTTTATAGTAACCGTTTTATTTAATCACTGGATAACCAAATATACTCAAACAATATGTTTGGTTTTTTAATTTGAGATTACCTCGTGGCATCCTTACCGCAAAACACACTTTTCCAAAATTGCTTTTTTATATATTTACACAAAAATTACTCACCGTTCTTCGAATGTTACTTCATGGAAAACCAAATTGCTGAAGAAATACACCCCAGGCCAAAAGTTTATGTATACCCCACGAAATTCCGGACCGCACTAAAAGTTCGATAACTTAGTGAAAAAAGAAGATAATCGAATTTCCAAAACGGCATTTTAAAAAGGACTAATAACTTAAATTTCATTTTCGAGAAAATTTCGTGCGATTTTTTTAAAGGGAGATATGATTGTTTTTACCTAAAAACGACCATTTTCAAAAAAGGCAGCGCAACTAAAAAACTTTAAGGTTTAAATAAAATTGTTAAGAGGAAAAAAAGTTGCCTACAGTCATGTTGAATCGATTTGAATTTTTTCAGAATTTTCCTGCAAAATTTTTTTTGACTATTTTGGGTTGAGCCTCTAATAGGTAATTTGAGAGGCTCAAACTCGTAGATTATTGAGTTTGGGCTCAATTATCACGCGACAACATCTTCTTATTTGAACATATTGAGCCTTTTATAATGTTTTCAAAATTTTTGTGCCACATTTTTTTTGGTTGAAATTTGAAAAATTGTAAAAAAAAAACGAGAAAGAAAAACAAAAGGCGGCTTTGTCGACGAGGAATTCGCTTAAACAAAGTAAGATAATTAATATAAATTTGTTTTTCTTTCTCTTTTTTTTACAATTTTTTAAATTTTGACAAAAAAAATGTGGCAAATAAATTTTGAAAACATTATAAAAGACTCAAAATCTTCAAATAAAAAGATTCTCTCGCTTGATAATTCAGCCCAAACTCAATAATCTACGAATTTGGGCCACTTAAATTATTACAGGCACGGTGTAAAATAGTGAAAAAAAATTTTCGAAGCAAAATTTTGAAAAAATTGTAGTCGATTGAGCATGATTGTACGCAACTTTTTCCCCTCTTGACAATTTAATTTAAGCCCCAAAGTTTTTTAGTTGCGATGCCTTTTTTGAAAATGGTGGTTTTTAGGTAAAAACAAATAACTCCCTCAAAACAAATCGCACGAAATTTTCTAAAAAAAGCTAAATGAAGCCTGATATGTTCTTTTCAAAATGTCGCTTAAAAATTCGATTATTTTTTTTTTTCACTAAGTTATCGTACTTTTAGTGTAGCTCGGAATTTCGTGGGGTGTATCCAAACTTTTGGCCTGGGGTGTAGACATTACCATTGCTCGAATAAAATTTACATAGACAAGTTTTTTGCCGCTCAAGTAAGTATAACCCCTGAACAGTAAGGGTCGGATATAAATATGATGTTTTCAACCATTTTTATTACAGATATAGATTAAATAAACACGTTAATCGCACGTTCTATCGATCGTTACAATTGTCACAACAAGCTGAAAGTAGTTCTGACGTTACGTTATGACCATAAATTGGATACCCGACGATGCATTAATACTTGATATTTGCCAGACGTTTCTCTCCGCTTGAACCTTGTCCTATAACTTCAAAACATCTCCGGACAATTTCACTCCCTCTCTCTCTCTACCTCTCTTGGTCGATGTCCCTCTTGAGTTTTCCACGCATCCGTAGAACGTGACATGGGATGTGGCGGGTTCAGGGCTGTTTGCCACTACGGGGATGCACTGCTCAGGCGTACATACACTGAGAATTGAATAGTGGAGGCGCTTGTACCTTGGATCATCTAATATTACAGTGTGTGCGGGTTTGTGTATGTCCCACATGTTACGCGACGCCCTTCATCCCACCCATCTCTACGGCTGGTCCGCAACGTATCTCGCCTATCTCTCCCTTTCTCCGCTGGACACATTATTTATGATCCCCCAGTGGACCAGGGCGCATCTAGCTATCACCTGCGTCTGTGTGTTTTCCAGCAGTGAGCCTGCTGTGGTCTGCCATCATGCAACTTGATGCTATTGCCTCCTCTTCCCGCCTACTATTTCACGTTGCCATCTCAAGGGTTTGCCTGATGGTAGGGAATTTCGGGTCATGGAAACAATTCTGCTAAGATGGTAGAACGTTTACGAAAGCACTGATGGGCTTCGGATGAAGAAGCAGCAGACAGCAAAAGATTTAGCAAAAGAGTCTCGATCATTTTATTGAAGATAAGATCCTGATCGCTGAAAGTTTGATGGTTTTCATCCTTAAACTGACTGCCGCAATTTCGAATCACGAACCGAATCATCAGCCGTTTGACGCTGAAATTCGTCACAATTTTCTTTTTTCTCATTCCTCTTTCGTTGAGGGGTTTAAGAGAGTCGAAGATTGTTCTGGCCCTGGTCCTTGCTCAAAGGTCCACGTAAATTTCTTTTCCGTGAAATCCAAGAAGAAAATCGGTCTCTCTTCTCTCTCCCTCTTCCTTTCTCTGTTTCTTGTACACCAACATCATATCGCTCAGACTTCCCGGATTCATTCGTTTCCATCTTTTTCCGCTATATCCCATCGACTTTCCTCTTCCGTTTGGTTTTCCTTGCGACTGGGGATAGAATGGCCTTTGTGACGAAACGAGAAAGAGTCTTTACTCGATCTCGCTTACACGCTTCGCTGAGCACGATTGTTCTCAAGCGTGCACGCTCCTCATTCTTCACCTATGTTCTTATTTCATCGTGATTCTATTCTGTCGTTTCTTACCGTAAAGCGATAGACTTTGTTTTGCAACATTATGTGATGCACGTGAGTTAGATTATTAAATATTACATCGAAGCGATGTCATCAAATGGTTCAACCAGAACTTTTCCAACATTACGCTAAGGAGACACCAGTTCGAAATTTATTTATTAGGTGTACAACTTTGCTTCCGCCGTTTCCTGTAGATGGCTTTAGCTATAAGTGATGGTCGAAGTAAATACATCATTGACGTCATACAATAAATTTGGACATTTATTAACACAATACCACAGAAAATTAGTCGATTTGTATCTGCATCATGAAGTTATTCTCGATTGAAACTATCAGTTTACGAGCCACATTTTCGTTATGAGCGGGAAGTTTCAATTTGCTGGATCAATATGAAGGAGAATCTGTTGGTCAGGCTCATCAAATACTCTCAAATATTTATGGTGAGGCTGCTATTAATGAAAAAACATGTCGTGAGTGGTTTCAATGTTTCAAGAACGATACTTTCGACGTTGGAGCCTGGCAAACCAGTTCATGAGAGGAGGTGTATTATTGATGCGTTTGAGTCGAGTATTGAAAAACAAATGGCAGAAATACAATGACCCACACAACAAAATTGATCCCGGGACCATCCCGAGATAGTCCCATTCGTGTCCTGCCAAGATAGTACGTCTTATAAACGTCTATGAGAGGAACCAGTAAGATTGTTCTACCCGGAATTAATATTGGATGTCTTGAGGATATCCTGTCGCAACCGTAATTAGACGATCCCAACGCACTCTCTTATAGACGTCTGTGGGAGGTAGTGGTAGGACATTGGTCTACTCGAGATTAATATGGGATTTCTTGAGGATATCCTGTAGCAACCATGTTTAGACGATCCCAGTGCACTCTCTTATAGATGTCTCAGGGAGATACCGATAGGACATTGTTCTACCCGAGTTTAATATAGGATGTCTTGAGGATATCCTGTCGTAACGGTGTTTTGACGATTCCAGCGCACTCTTTTGGAGATGTCTCTGGGAGGTACCGGTGAGACATTGTTCTACGCGAGATTAATATGGGATGTCTTGAGGATATCCTGCCATAACCGTGTGTACACGATCCCAGCGGGCTCTCTTAGAGATGTCTGTAGGAGGTCAGCCATTGCGCGGCGTTAGTTCCAGCCTTGCCGCGAGATGACAAACGCTCTCACATACGGATCATGCAAATAGAATGCTTATAAAGCCGAGCGTGAACCCGGACATTCGACACCGAAAGGAGTCAGACCTCAAAAGAGGCTATATTACAAGGAGTACTTGCTGTCTCCTTCTGTACTGTACCCATTTTATTGAAATTTAATTAATTAATTAAAATTAATTAACATCAAATCAAACAAAAATAATTATCCACTGCTGTGTTGGCAGTCCAATAGACCCCCTGAAGACGTCCCAAAGACATCCCGCGACGGCAGTGGGACCATCCTATTGTGGTAATCACTGCGGGCATTTCAGAGCCCATCGGAATCCCATGGGACCATCCCATTACCATCACGGGACAATTGGCGTGATGTCCGAAATATGTACTTGGGACGTATTATTGCTGTGTCTGATAATTCTGGAATATCTTGGTGACGTCTTTGAGAAGTCTTCATAATTTTTTATCGATATCTCCACTCTGCTGTGTTTGCAGTCCAATTAAGAGACGTCTCAAAGATATCCCGGGACGGCAATGGGATAATCCCATTCCGGTAATCACTGTGGACAATTTCGGACACTTTAGAGCCCATGGGAATCCCATGGGACTATCCCATTACCATCACGGGATAATTTGCGTGATGTCCAAAAGACGTACTTGGGACGTATTATTGTTGTGTGGGGAAAGACATCATAAAACAATTATCCAACATGACATAGCTCGACCCCGTGTTGTGAAAGTGGTCAAGACTTACTTGGAAACGTTGAAATAGGAAGTCTTACTTCATCCGCCGTATTGTCCAGACGTCGCTCCCTCTGACTGTCACTTGTTTCGATCAATGGCGTACAGCCAAACTGATCAGCACTTCCGGTCTTATGAAGAAGTCAATAATTGGATCGATTCGTGGATCGCCTCAAAAGATGAGCAGTTCTTTCGACGCAGCATTCGTAAGCTGTCCGGAAAAAGGGAGAAAGTAGTGACCAGCGGTGGACAAGACTTTGAATCATAAATGTGTAACCAGTTTCTTACAATAAAGGCTTGAATTTTGGAAAAAGAAATGGCGGAAGCAAAGTTGTACACCTAATAGAATCAATGAGCTCGGATGTAATAGAAATTGGCCGAGATACGGATAACTGGCGATGAAACTTCAAAAAAGTCGCGCTTACGCATATTTCTCGTATAGTGATGATCTGCAATTCTCATCATTTTTCTTCTCCATCATTGACTGAAATGAATACTGAAAATTTTAGATCACGATCCATCTGACGGCAAAACCAAAATCAATTCAAAGGATTACAAGCTCGGATTAATCTATTGAAATATACATTCGGGCTATGAAATTTTCAGTCTAAAGCTTCGACGAACCCGGATTCTATCATAGTAGAGAAAACTGGAGTATTGTGAAAGAATAATCTACGTATGTGTGTCCGTGTGTCTGTGTGAGTGCGAACGTTGATTCCGTTATGCATCATTCACCGTTCATTCGTTGGTTCTCGTTCAATCGTTCATTCGTTCTCGCGACTGAATCGTTAATCGGAATAATATTCGCTCCACGGGCATTGTTTCCATGTGAATTGTAGAGTGGTGATGATGGAGGTAGATACAGCGAGACAGAGGGAGAGAGAGAGAGAAAGAGAAACTAATTCGGTGTATATATGTGTGAAAGAGAGAGGCAGTAGGGAAAACTGGCGGAGCTTTCATTTGGTTCGACATCCGGAAATCGCGTAGCCGACGCGACGAATAATTACGGTTGCGGTATGTCCGAGCTTTTTGGGAAATGCGCTTATGCGGTGGACGAGAAATTCAATGCTGTTAACGGACAAATCGGAGTGAGAAAAAACTATATCGGAGTGAGAGGGAAAATAGTTCATCGATAAATTCCCATCGCAATTTGTAGTGACTGGATCAATTTTTTTGTTATCCAGCAATCGCAGAGGACATCTCACTTGACTTTGGCCCAAAAAATGTAATACCAATAATAAATTATGAGGATTCAAACCAGTAATTATGTACTTTAGTAAAGAATACGTCGATTGAAGGTTTTTATATTTACTGAGAAAGGTTATTAATTTTTAGGTTTTTTTTTAAATACCAGACATTTGTGTCTCCTATTGTATTCGTGTGTAAAGTTAGCTCGATAGTTGTTAAAGTATGTGATTTTGGAGAGTCGTCAGACTATTTTTCAATCAAAATTATAAATTAATCTGAGCCTTTCAAATGCGTCTCCCTGCACTTGAAATTCAATGTTCTCATCGCTTATTATATTTATGTAAAATGATTTACTCTGATAGTCACGACATTATTATCATTAGAAAAATGCTTCCTCTGTGAGAAATTAAAAAGGATGTGGAAAGCGGATTAACCGTTTTCAGTGCTTATCTCGAAAAATGGCTAACGAAATAATCCGTCATCATGCAAAAAATTTATATTAAATATCACAAACGAGAGGCAAGAAAAACGAAGGGTATAAATGGCGGGTAAACTTTTTCATTCTTCCGTTATTTCATAACATGAATTGTGCATTCCCGTGGAAAAAAAGGAGGAAGAATCTCCACCATTTCCGGCATCACACACTCGTATCTCGGACGTCTGGCGAAAATCGGCTTACTTTTTCATCATCGCAAAGTGGTCGGGATTTAAAAGAGCCTTTACACGTGTCTCATTGTCATAATCTCATTGTCATTATCATAATGTAAAAGCCGGTGGTATTTCGAACGTGGGTTAGTATACAGAGACCGAAATAAATGTAGGTAAATATGAGTAAGAAAAATTGAATGTAAAGAAATTGAATTAAGGGGGTCGAGTCCGCGTGAAATCGAAAAAAATCGATTTTTAATTTTTTTTTTACGTTCTAATAAGCACTTTGCATCGATTTACCAAGTTATAGATCAAAATTTTCAAAAATAGCAAAGTTACAGACAAAAATGTAACAATAGAATTTTGAAAATTCCCAATGGATAGATTTTAAGAATTTCTAGAATTTTCATATGCATGTCCATATACCTACACTTTTTTGCACTTAAACAAATGTACGTATATATACTATGCATGTAAATAGTACATACGTATAGGTTGTATGGGGCATTCCATAGCAAATGTACCGTTCTCAGATCCGGACTCTCTCGGATTTGGTTCATAATTTAGTTTATGATTATATTTGAATTACGAGGTACCTCAGATTTTTTTCAGATTTTTTTCAACAATTTGTATGTTTATTTTTTTTTCGAAACGTAAATTTTTTTTTTATTCGAAAGAAAAATCTAAAAAAAATTATATTTTGTATAAACATTTCTGAGCAATTACGCAGAATGGGCACATTTTATTTTTCAATATTTTCGTTGAAAAAAATTTCAAAAACAAAAGAAAAATTGCCTACGCTGAACGATGACGTTCAAATTTTTATACAAATAATCAGATCTCTAAACATTTTTTTATGCCCATATCATGCGAAATTTGTATAGTGTTCAAAATACAAAAATAAAAATAAGCGTTGTGGGATCGAATTTGAACAAAAATGACGTGGCCTTTGGCTTTATGCACAATTTTGCTCCATGCAAAAATGTTTGCATAAGTTATATATTTGTGCGTGGTAAAATAAATATTCCTTTGTAGAATACATAGGAAATAAAGAAGATCTTTATTTAAATGAATTTAAATCTCGCGCGCTTGCAGCGCGGAACTTATTTGTATGTAAGCAATGAAAATGCCCAAAAGAGGGAATTGGTCGATTGGAAGATGATATACCATTCCATATACCAAGTAAAAAGAATCCATCTAAAAGAATCCAAGAGAAGCCTTGAAAAAAGAAAATTCAAGAGAACGGTTTTTTCGGTATTTTTTTTCTTAGTTGCTAATTTACGTTAGATTTTTCTCACATCTGATTAGCTCAAGATATGAAAAAAAATATAATTCTTGAGAAAAATAAATTGTTGATGACAATGACAAGAGCGAATCATCGTTTTTTCAATTGTAGTATTTTTCCGGAAGTATGAGCCAATTTCACATAGAAAAGGTCTTATAATAATGTTGGCTACAACCGGTAGTTTCCGAGATACGAATTTTATTCATGCATAAAATGTCCAATATTGAAAAAATCATATCTCGGAACATATTAGTAGTAGCAAAAATAGCTATAAAACTTTTCTTACGTTGAATTGAATGTAGTTTTAGAAAAAAAATATACGTTTGAAAAAAAATCGAAAAAAATTAAATAATTTATTCGACGATGATCCTCTGCTCATCTCACTCTGTTAATTTTTTCATTTGTGGAAAATGGCATAAACTTTCCGAATAAAAAATGAAAAAGATTTTTTTCTACGGTGCTCGCCTTCAAAACACAGATTTTTTAATTTAAACACGTTTTTATGGGGTAATTACTACCCTCAGGGTGAAACTGATATTTTTTTCGGAAAATTTGGACTTTTTCACGTGGGATAACATTTCTTAATAATTTTTTCCAATTGTCCGTAAGGAGCGAGCAAGGAAGTAACAAAGTTAACTTTCCTAAACATGGAAATACCCAATATTTTTTTTCTCGAAAACCTCTGGAGTAAAGAGGCTATAATTTTGTGAATCGTCACTTCTTATAACATATAATAAGATGTGAGAATGGCAAAGGAATCAAAATTTTGACCCCGAAATGCTCTTCGAGCAATCATGGATCCAGCCATATATTTGTATATATGTTACATACATATTTTTTATATTATTCATAGAATGAAAATATATCCATACTGCATCTTACATATAACCGCGTGAATACATGTTGAATACATGCAGAATGGAATATGGATGTATATCAATACGTTTTTTAAAGGTATAGGGAATATAATATATAGTGCGCAGATATTAAATATATATGTGCACATAAATGAATTTTATATTTGAACACACAAGTGTGACAAGCACGTTTTTGTGACAATCGAGATCTATGGATTTCGTGGATCATAGATTACGAATTTCGTTATGAAAAACATACTATCACAATCTATCCTTTAGTATGGTTGGAAACAGTAAATAGCGATGGTTCTGAGGCCCAAATTTTAAGATCTTCAGATCCATCTTAAGATTAAACTTTTCATCGAACTCAAGCTGGAACTTAAGATCGAACAACAGTTGAATCGTAAGGTGTATCTCAAGTTTCAACATAAGTGGCATTATAAGTTCATAATTAAGTTCAATCGTTAGTGCGGACTTCAGATCGATCTTAAGTTCAAACTTGAACTTGGTCTTAAGTTTCATTTTAAGATCCATCTTGAGCTTGAACTTCAGTTCGATCGAACTTCTTTCATCGCCTCCCTCGACCGTGTTTAATTTCTGCCCTCATATATTGATATAAAGTTTTGATATGAGTTGTCAAAATAAAAGTTCGAGCAAACTCAAGTTTAAGCTCAAGATGGATTTTAAGATCAGACTTGGAACCAAGTTTAAGTTTGAACTTAAGATCGATCTGATATTCGTATTAATGTTTGAACTTAACGATGAACTTATGATGATACTTAAGTTCAAACTTAAGTAGACTTATGATCCATTCACTCATTCATTCATTCACAAACTTAAGATTCATCTCAAGATTCAACATAAGTTCGATCTCAAGTTCCAACTTAAATTCGATGTGGAAAGTTCGATCTTAAGTTTGATCTTAAGATAGATCTTAAGATCTTAACATTCGGGCCTTGATCTATCAAAAAATTTACTTTTGACTTTACTATATTTTCATGGGTTATACTTTTGAATACCTTTGGTTGGAAAGAAAACCATCAAGAAAAGTTGAGTAGTTTATTCAACCTCATATTATTTTCAGACTTGGTATTTAAAGTCTTTAATTTCAGAATAGTTTATCACAAATCATGTCGAAAGAGAATTTTAACGACACCGGATATAACCCCCGAAAGTTCGCCATTAATTTTGCCTTCGTCTCCGATTGGAATAAAAGCTCCTATGTGCTTGGCAATACACGTGAAACACGAAATACAGAAGGGAAAATTCGGTTTTTCTCATTCTTACGAATGTCCGGGTACGTTTCAGAATTCCCTCGCACTTGTTTTTCGATATTCACCCCCCACACACACACAAACACACCAAATGCACACACGAGAGAGCATAACGAAAATTTCAGCGCGACGTTCCATAATTCTCCATGCACGCTCTCACATATCTATGAAAATTATTGATCTACGACTTTGTGGACCGCGATTTATTACTGCGGATAATGCATTCGGAATGCGTTTAACGGGCGAAACCAGCGTTTCGCTCGAGCAGACGAGAAGAAAGAGGGAGAGGGAGAGACAAAACGAGAAAGAGGGAATGACTTTGTTCCCTCTCGCAATCTCGTTTTCTCTCTCAGGACGCGAGAGCGTGTGTACGGCGCCCTGAGACGAAAAATAAGGGATGGTTTTGCTGCTTCTGCAGATCCGAAGAGTATAAAAAGAGGGGGAGCAGACAGCGTGTAGCAGGAAACGCAATCTCGACGCGAAAGGAGTGAATACATGTGTGTGGGTGTGTGTTTGTGTTTGTGTGTGCGTGTGTGTGTGTGTGTGTGTGTGTGTGTGTGTGTGTGTGTGTGTGTGTGTGTGTGTGTGACCGTGCGAGCTCATATCTCGCTTCTCGCTCGAATGAAAATTCAACGACACTTTTTGGGAACGATATGTTTTCTCCACTCGACCGTCGAGACAGAAGAGCTAAAAACTCACATCCACCCCCATTTCACCTCGTTCTATGCTAGACTTGGAAATTTCACTCGTTCCCCAATTCGTACGAGAATAATTCTCCGTCCTTACTTCCAATATATCGATAAAAAATCTATGAATATTTTACCCGATATCACGAAGCACAAATTTTTTTCCCCGAGAAAATTGCCTTGGGCGTTCCATGGAACGTTTTCCAGGAAAGCTCGTTGATTGTGGGCTTGGAGAAAAAGTGTATCACCGGATGCGCGCTTGTGGACCACGAATTAAGATCCAGGGGTGTAACGTGTCTGCTGAGTGGAGATAAATTCGATGGGAAGTGTTCTGGTGCGCCCTGAGAGAGGATGTGAAAGGAGAGATCGTCTCTCCCATCGGCCAGATCCATGCGCTAACTTTCGGTTTCCAATGCCCCAGCGACATGCAACATACATTTGGGTCATTCCATGTCAAATCGACCAATAATTGGAATCGACCCCACTTAATTTCAATGAAATTTGGTCGAAAGTTTTCTTTTATCATATATGGAAGTTCTACCAAAAGAAAAAAAATTGAATTATTTTTTCGCAAGTTAGGCAAAATTCAAAATTTTACAATTTTTTCAATTTTTGAAGTTTATTCGTTAAATATTTCGGAAACTATTATAGTTACGAAAAAATCGTTCTGAATTTGTCTTAGAGAGTACTTGGGGCTACGAAAAAAAAAACCGATTTTTTTTTTAAATTGATGAATTTGAAGAATTTTGAATTTTTGAGAATTGTGAAAAATGAAAATCCACGATCAACATTTAATTTTTGCTTCCATTGTTTTGTACAATACCTTGTACTGATCTGAAAAGATCTTGAAATTTTCCGAAGGGTGTTCTTTTCATAAATATGAATTTATGAATTTTGTTTACTACAATTTTCGGTTCCATTTATTTTTATATAATATACCTTGTACTGATCTTAAGGCAGGATTCTACTTAAGGGCTCACATACAGTTAGAAGGCTTTAAAAAGACGGATTTTCAAGAATTTTTTTCGCGCAGACTATTCAATTTATTAATTTGAAAATTGGTGTACATATTATAATAACCTTATAATATATTAACATATTTTTTATTTGTAAAAATAATCATCGCGAATGTTGCTATCGCCGATCTCCTAGAGCTCCGCAAAAAAAACCAATTTTGCGGTGATCACGATATCTCTGGACCGGATTATCTGAAATGAAAAAACCAAATAAATTTCGTTAATATAATACATTATCTAGTATTTAATCGAAGGAATTAGCGAAAAAATAATTTTTGACAAAATGGCGACTTCTCAAAATAAAAGACTCGATTTTGAACGAAAATTGAAGCCTTAAATTGTTTATAAAATGGAAAATATTTATCGGAGAGAAAAAATCTTCGATTAATTACTAAAAAATCTAGTTAAAAAGGTTGTGTTAAAATTTGAGACTGATCGGTTCAGCCGTTTTCGAGAAATCTTGATCACCGATTTTGAAAACATAGTTTTGAGAAAAACGCGTTTAAAGTCCCCGACTGTGAGACGCGCCTCCCTAACGCGCCTTCATAAATGTGTCTATAACTTCGAAAATATTCGTCTGATTGACATAAAATTTTGAGTGTGTATGCTCCAATATATGTATATTCAGAAAATACAAAAAAAAAACGATTTTTTGAAAATTACAAGTGTATGTAAGCCCTTAAGACGCTCGAAAAAAGGCTATTTTTATTAAGAGATTATGAATAAAGATATAATTGATGTAGGGTTTGTTAGGCTTACTTAACAAATACACTATCGAAGTATACTAAAAAAAAAAAATGTTTTATATTTTATGCACTTTGAACGCGCTTATCTCGAACTACTTTTTTACACCGCTTGGTGCTAAAATTTCCGAAAGTACTGAACCGATTATTGTGAAAATTTAACCACATATTTTAGTCACCTATAGGAACTGGCTGAACTAGGTTTATTTTAAAATGTTGATTTTTACTATGTTTTTTGTTGCAAAAAACAGTTAAAAAAACATGCGATTTTTTTCTTCATTTTTTTTTCACCGCCATTTTGTTTTTTTTTTGCATCTACATTAAAAATCCTAGTTCAGCCGGTTACTATAGATGCCTAGAATATGTGGTTAAATTTTCATAACAATCGGTTCCGTGGTTTCAGAAATTTTAGCACCAGCACAGACCAACCTGGCATGTATTTCAATACTGGATGTATTAAGCCTAACAAACGCTACATCAATATCTTTATTCATAATCTCATCAAAACTTAATAAAAATAGCCTTTTTTGAGCATCCTAAGTAGAATCCTGCCTTAAAAGTTCCTGAAATTTTCGGAAATGTGTTTTTTAAGATCAGTACAAGGTATTATATAAAAAAAATTGAACCAACAATCTAATATTGATCGTGGATTCTCGCGATTCTTAAAAATTCAAAATTCTCCGAATTCATCATTTGAAAAAAAAAATTAATAATATTTTTTGTTTTATATACTTTATAAGACGAAACCAGAACGATTTTCTCGTAACTATAATAGTTTTCGAGATGTTCAAGGAATCAAATTTAAAAATTGAAAAAATGGTGGAATATTGAATTTTCGAAAGAAAAATTTAAATTTTTTTCCTTTGGTAAAACTTCGTTTTACGATAAACGAAAACTAACCAAATTTCATCGAAATTGAAAGGGGTCGATTCCAACTATTCGTCGATTTGACATGGATATATATTTTTTTCTCAGCCTGTCTCTCTCATTTTATCCTTCTCGTGAGAATCTCGTGGCAAAACTCTTCGTCGTCGTTTTTTCCCCCCTATTTCCTCAGTTTTTCCCAACGTCGCGTCACGATGGCTTCGGTCACGCGGCCTTCCAGTAGGTGAAAAAAAATGCAAAAGGTTGCGGGAGATGGAAAAAGAGAAACAGGCAGGACTTTCTGGTGTTTTCTTTACTTCTCTCTTTCACTCGGAGCCGCGCGAGAGCTTGGCCTCGTTCACTTTTTCGCCCTTGTACTCTCGACGCTTATTCCCGATGCTGTTTTGTCCCTTCCCTCATGCCGCCCTTCTCACCCGTAACTCTGTTTTACCACGAGAAAACAGTGGCGAAAAGGAGAAACGTTGCCAACGCAGAGAGTACATTTAAATAGGGCATTACGAGGTGCTTCGAAGACGAAAGGAATAAAGAAAGGACTGAAAAAGAATAGAGGAAATAAGCGAGAAGAAGACGGAAGGGAGAATATTCTGCCACAAAGTCCACGAGAAAGATAGACAAGAAAAAAAAAGAAGTGAAAAAGAAGGTCTTAGTGCAAACTGTCTTCCTTCTTCGAGGCGCTCTACAAGTCCTATCACTTCTCCTTCGAGCAGTGAAACTCGAATCGTCGTGAATAACTTTGCGACAACTTGGCCACTGGAACTCGTTGCCACGCACAAGCCCTCAGAATAAAGTATAAAGTTTCAAACACTAGCCCAAAAGACAAGGAAAGTTTTTTTCAAAAAGATGCGGATAAATATAATGAGGACAAAAAAGGAAGCACGAAAGTATAGGTGGAAAATTTCCGTCGAAGAAGAACAACAAAAATTGATGAAAATAGCTGAAGTATAATTGAGATGTGGCGTTGAAAGAAAAATTGTTGAATGTAGCACGCGTTTGTCGGGGTTTGCCACAGGATGGCGCTTCTAAATGAGGCCCGAGGGAGGGAAGAACTGGGATAATCGGGACAATCGAGCCAAGGTTTTTGTCGAGCCGTAAATATTCCTGTAATCTCTCGGTGCATGCAAAAAAAGGAAAGGTATGTTGGAGAATTTGCGTCCAACCGACTCCGCGAAGCTTTTCTCGGTGGCGTAATAGCATATAATACTGATAAAATGCCGTATACGGGATGAATACAGCTGGAGAATTTTCGCACAAAATGGAAATACGGTTTTGTGTGTGTGTGTGTGTGTGTATGTGTGCGCATGCGTGCGTGTGCGTGCGCGTGTACGTGTGCGCGTGTGCGTGTGCACGTGCTTATGCGTGTGCGTGTGCGCGTGCGTGTGCGTGCGCGTGTGCGTGTGCATGTGCGTGTGCGTGTGCGTGTGCGTGTGCGTGTGCGTGTGCGTGTGCGTGTGCGTGTGCGTGTGCGTGTGCGTGTGCGTGTGCGTGTGCGTGTGCGTGTGCGTATGCGTGTGCGTGTGCGTGTGCGTGTGCGTGTGCGTGTGCGTGTGCGTGTGCGTGTGCGTGTGCGTGTGCGTGTGCGTGTGCGTGTGCGTGTGCGTGTGCGTGTGCGTGTGCGTGTGCGTGTGCGTGTGCGTGTGCGTGTGCGTGTGCGTGTGCGTGTGCGTGTGCGTGTGCGTGTGCGTGTGCGTGAATTTGAAAATTGCAAGAGATTGGTGGATACACGAGCTTGTCGCGGCCGATAAAACACGCTTTATTCGCGTTGACCATCCTCGCTTACCAGTGAGAATAGATAGATAAAAAATAGAGTGAGAGAGAAATAGAGAGACAGAGCTGTCGCCCATTGCCGGGACGCTCGATTGGTCGCTGACGTTGCAATTACGCTTGTTAACCAACGCGATCGTTCCCTCTACCTCCCACCTCCCTCTCCCTCTCTCGATTCTCCTCTTTTCCTCTATCAGCTCTTTCATTCCATAAAACTCGATTATTCAAGCGTAAAATTCTCCACGCATTTTTGTAAGCTTCAGCGTCGATCAAATTGTATCGGTATCACGAAGATATTGAGTTGTGTTCTATCATTGTATCAAACAATGATAGAACTTTAAAAAAAAACCACCACCAGGCGCAAAAAAAAAATTGGTTGTTAAAATCGCCACTGTAAGAACCGGACATTGTTTTTCTTCAATGTATGAGAGACGGTGGCTTTCTATTAATGTCCGTTTGTATATCCAAGACTCATTATGATTTCGTAATGGTTCGAAATGATGCGACTGTCATCGTGATTACATCATTAATTCTTAACTTAATTTAGGTGTTTCGCAACGACACCGAATTGAACGCAAATACTGCTGTTTCTTAAATAAATAATACATAGCTGTTTAAATACTTATTTAATATAAAAAATATGATATAATGGTGTACAAATCAATTAATTTAAATCAGAGCTAGGCAGAGTATCGGAAAGTATTTTAAGTACAAAGCACAAAGTACCGTAAGTACTTGAAGTATCGAGTACCGGAAGCACTTGAAGTACTTTGTACTTATTACTAGAAGAACTTGAAATTTGAAGTAACTGAAGTACAAGTACTTTAAAAAATAAGTCCCGAGTATCAAGTATTCTTTTGAGGTATTCTTATAAGTTCTAGTACTCTCACATTTGATTTCTTATTCTCAATTATTTTTTATTTGAGTATACTTTTTTTATCGAAACATGTTTCCACCTTGCGTATTACACTGAGATTAGACTTAGGGAGATTGGGACAGAAGTATTTAAACAAAGAATTGAAAATAATTCAAAATTAGCATTGCTGATTGTAATTGAAAAAGAAGAAATGAAGAATATAAGACATGGATTGTTAAAACTACTCCAACTTCGTTTTCAGAAAACTATCGTAAGCGACAGTTGAGGGACAGTATGTCCATACGTCACGAAATATTATTTTCAATTACATATTGAAGGGCTGTGTACATGCAACCATCAGCAAAACATATTCAAAAGTACTTGATCCTTGTCCTTAAAAAAGTCCTTCAATTACAGAAAAGTATTTGAAATTTTAAGTTCAATACTTGAAGTACAGGCCGAGTACTTGAAATTTTAAGTACAATACTTGCAGTACGGGCCAAGTACTTGAAAATTTAAGTGCAATACTTGAAGTACTTAAAGTACGTTGCAAGTACCGAGTACTTCAAGTACTGCCCAGCTCTGATATTAATTATTGAAATCGGGGCAAAAATGACTGTTTAGTCAAGAGGTCGAATTGAAGTGTTTTTGTAGATTTTTGTGGGGAATTTTTGTTCGGGTCGGAAAACGAGGACTGTGTCTCATCAGTAAAAACAAATTGAAATCTCTTGCATGTATATAAACTGGAAAATACAAACGGACTCCTGGAAGTTTATGGTTCGCTTATAAACGACACCGAATGCAGTTGCCAAATACTTCACCAGTCTTCGCCAATGATATTTCACTTCTCTTTTCTCTCTGGAGCTTGTTATCAGCGTGTAAAATAGACGTTGAATGAACTTTTCAGCTCTAAAACCTATAACACTTTGAGGCCTTCGATCTTTCTCACCGTGATCCTGGTGAAGTCGTGGCTAGGTTGGCTTTTGCGAATCAAATTAGAATCGAAGAGCGATAATTACACCAGCTTAATGGCCACTTGAAATAGGAGAATGAACGGGGCACTCTTAAACCTGGGATAGTAATGTAAACCGACGAGTGACCGGGAAGGGTTTTCTCTCTGTCTTCCTCGCTCTCTGAGTGGTATGCTCTTGGTTATTTCAGAGTGATGAATTGTGAGAGAACGAGAGCGAACGCAAGAGTGTTGGAGGATCGAGAGAGGACCCACAATGACTTTCATCCGTGGTGAAGGTACGGTGAGGGTGAGTAAGGAGAGACGGGAGATGAGTAAGGGAGTAAGAGCGAGAAAGGGTGATGAGAAAAGCTGTGCGGACAAGGGAAACGAAGCGGACAGTAGGAAAACGGAGGGAAGAAGAAGGACGACGACGACAGGGCAAATGGATCTCCTCCAGCTCCCATTCCCCTCTTTGAATCGGCTTCCTATGGTTCGCTACCCTCCTTCTGCTTCGCTCTTTCTTTTTCTAGAGAGAGAGAGGGTGTGTGTGTGCGTGTGCGTGTGCATGCGCGTGCGTGTGTGGGTGTGTGTGTGTGTGTGTGTGTGTGTGTGTGGGTATGGGTGTGGGTATGGGTGTGGGTGTCTGTGTGTGGGTGTGTGCGCGCGCTTCTACAAAGCCGGAAATGAACGAAATGGCCGCTAAACGAAAAGTGTTCGCGTTTCTTTGATCGAGGTAGGAGAGCACGAGGCAAAGAGGAAGAATAAAAAAGAAGGCTGACTGAAGTGGATCGGATCGTCGTGGTGAATGCGCCACAATCGGGTTCGTTTTCTTGGTCCAACCCCAGAATTGAACACAATTCCCGGAAGACAATTCTCGTTGGCTCCTTTTTTTCAACCCTGAACCCTTATCTATTCATGCTGACACGATGAATTCACGGGTTATAACCTGTCAGACGGCAAAAAATGCATATTCTTGCGAATTCTTATCGGAAAATTTATCATATGTCCCTTTTAGTAATTTCTACAAAAGTTTAATTTTTTCAAAAAGTAACACCTGAAAAGTACTGTTATTGTTTTTTTCCAAAAATCTCAATGATCCGAGTTTAAAAAAACCTAATAAATTTCGTTACTATATTAGTCCAACCTATCATTACAATATCACAATAAAACAGAATGGCAGGTGTTTAAAGTGTGTTTTGATATGAGTGAAAAAATTGGAATTTTTCAAAATGGTAATGGAAAAAAAACCTTTACGTTCAATAATACATTTCTCCATATAATACATTCCTTATCTAGAAAATTCTCTAAAATGTTATAAAGATCAATTAATTGATTTTCAAAAATATTGCAGACTGACTTTGAAAATGTAGTTGTATTTGCGCCTCTCGCACGCACCAAAAGTTGTTTGCGATAAAAAGAAATAAAATTAATTCGGCGGATGAGTGGTAGCAGCGAATTTTCAAAAGAAAAGAGGAAGAGTCGGCTGGAGAAGAGAATTGCAAGGCTACAGGATCGACTCGCATCCAGGAAACATCGGAAAAAGCGTAAAAGTAAGTAGTCTATTTTCAGGCTAGAAGATTCTACGCCAAGGAAGAAAAATTCGGTGAAAAAACGGATGTTTTTTCTCGACCACACTGAGAGCAAAAATTACTGAATTTGAGAACATGAATTTATTTATTCAATGAAAGTATTAATTCGATTATTTATTTGTTGAACCAAGAAAACCACTCTTCATTTAAAAAAATATTTTCACGAATCTATTACTCCATTATATTAAACTATTATTTAATAGTAACAATTAAATGCATGATAGATTTGATTAAATTTGTATTCATTAGATTAATTACATTGATCGCATCATAAACATGAGATTATTTGAATCTAAAAAACGAATTCAATACAAAATCATTTTTTTCGAAACAATTATTTTCTTGCAATGAAGTCATTATTATTTTACTTCAAAAAATATTTTTATTTAAATAGATTTGATTGAATTTGTATTCATTAGATTAATTACATTTATCGCATCAGAAACATCAGACTATTTCAATCGAAAATAATGATTACTTGAATCTAAAAAACGACTTCAATACGAAATTATTTTTTTCGAACAAAATTATTTCTTTGCAATAAATTCATCATTATTTTACTTCTATTTCTTCTACTACACTACTACTACTTCTGTAGTATTTTCAATATTTATTAGATATAAAATTGATTGTGATTATTTGAAAAGAAGCTGTAGTAAAATAAATAACACATTATTTCATTCCCATAGAATATTTGTTTAGAATGATGAAATTTTTATTTCCTTCAAGCAAAGAACTATCATTTCTATAGTATACTTTAATAGTATACATAAGTTGTTAAAAATTGAAAAACTGGTTTTTTAAATGTTTTCTTATATTCGAATCTTCATAACTTGTACTTTTTTCAAGTGCATAGTAGTAGTCGATAGCGTCATAGGTAGCGTGTTAGGTAGTTAGGTAGGATAGGTATGATGGTAGGTAGGGTCGAGGGTTCGAATCTCGGTCGGACAGAGAAATTAGATCGGACAAATGGCGCGGATTTGTCTTTTTTTGCTATTTATCTCTTTTTGGGGCCACTAAACTATGCATATTAAATTATTTGGCAAGGGCTATATATTTTTTATAAAATGTTTAGCAACAATTAATAAACATGCATTTGATTGAATCAATAATTTTTCCTGTTGATTGGACTAATTAATTTGTTGATTCAACAAATTTTTTTTCTCAGTACTTTCTGTATTTAAAAACATGCATGTTTTGAATGATAAAATGGGTTCTTGATTCAAACAACATATTACATATAATTGATAACATATTGTTAGATTCAAGTAAATTCCTTTATTGAAACAGAAATTTATGGAATTGACTGAAAAACATGAACCAAGTAAATATATAAGGGAACCAATCTAATATGTTTTGGCAAATAATGAAAAAAATGATTTTTTGCCTTCAAAACTTTATTTCTTTGGTTCTAGTAATTTTTTCTCTCAGGGTGACAATTTCCCATAGTTACGGCAACACTTTAAAATAATGAGAGTGTAAGGTCACCGCCTACTAAGGACAAAAATTCCTTATATGGCTTTCAAGCATGTGGTAATTGGGGCATGATAGGGGAAACTACACTATGATCTATCGGAAGAGGCGCTACATACAATTACGATCGAACTTCACTTAAAAGTAAGTTCGTTTAATCGTGTAATTTCGAAATAAACATGCTGAAGGTTTCAAAAGTGGAGTAACTATAAAGAACGTAATCGTCTTAAAATTTTCAACGAACATTTGTAGGGAAGGGTAGGGCACAACAGCTCCCCTAAAAAATTTTGAAAAAATTTTTTTTTTTGTTTCTAGTCAAATTATCATAAATTTGATGTATTGACTTATTTCTAGGTCGATCCGCGTAACCTGGGACATAATGGACCACCCTAAGAAAATTAGGTCAGAATTTTGTTGTTCTTCAAATTATTATTAATTTGATGTATTTATCTATTTTTAGGCTCATACGCGACATCCGGGATAAACGAACCATAAAAAAATTTGAAAAAAAATTATTTTCAACACAATGGAACAATTTTCAAAAGAAAACAAAATTATCGATTGTCTAAAAAATAAAAAATAAAAATGTTTGGGTTGAGAAAAATAATAGCAGAAAAATATTGAAGTTATTTATTATGTAACGAATTTGTAATTAATCTATATATATTTTTATATTAAACCAATAAACAATAACACTAATTATGATTTATGATAATTATTTAAAAACGTAACAAAAACAACATTTTCAAATGAAATATTAAATTACGTGAAAAATGTAATAAATTACTTTTTACAATAATCACAAATATATTTGTTGGAATAATCTTTGCCTAGACCTGCACAGCAATCATGAAACATCCCCTTACAATTTTACACTGAATCCATGATTCTTTACATTCCAAGTAAAATCTATTATAATAAAGACAATGACAATAATTATTTTCAACTTTGAAATTTTTATTTTTTTATTTTTCTGTGTAATAAGTTTTCAAATTCTTGGGTGATAACAAAAATGTATCATTTTTTAGAGTGAGGCCGTCGTGCCCCAGCCTCGCCTAAATATACCTTACAAAAATATCATAATTTGCAGAATCGTATATCCAATGCCTTTACGACGTGAAATGAAATTTGAAAATCACGATTTTTCTGTTAGAATTTGCCGTATGTATACTTTTATTTTCTCGCTTTGCCGAGATAGCTGAGCACCTTCTGGTGCAAAGGATGCCTGAGAATGATGTGTTAGCGGTTCTGTAGAAGAATCGTCCTGGTTTATTTGTTAAATAAGGGTGGCCTGTTGATGACAGAGGGTGGAGCATCGCGTAACTTTGCGTGGTTCTGCAGGGCTATCCAAGGATATTTCCGTTATCACTAGTGTCTTTGGAGACGTCGTCCACTTTTGTTTTATTGCTCAATATCGTTTTTCACACAGTCTCAACATTTCTCAACAGTCTCAACATCCGATCTTCAACATTTCCTCAGTCTCTGTCTCCTCTTTTTTTTTATTATATTTCAACTCAACGCTCTTGACAATATCCTTCAGCTTTCAGAAGCAGGGTGATCGTATTTCAACTCACCCTTTTAGCTCCCACTTTCTTCACACCGAGCCTTGCCTTCTTTCATCGTTCCTGTACCTTCAATTTGTCGTTCCTGCATCGTAATCACCAAATTGGGGAATAAATATATATATTCGACTCTCTCATTCGTAATATCGAGAAATAACTCAGCCTTCCTTTCTCCCTTTTGCGAGTTGTTTATTGCTTCGAGCCTGAATTGACCGATTCATCTTTGGAGATCGCTTCCCGAATCCCCGCAATGTGATGATGTCTCCTTCAAGTCTCATTCCTCTTTCTTCACCGTTTGTAATAACACTCACCATCCTGAAAATCGAGGCTCGTCGCGATCCACCGATATTGCAAGACGACGAATGCCATCACGAGAAATCGGGGTAGGCTGAAAGTAGGAAAGGGACCAAGGGATTTTCATACTACAGAGATTTTAAGCAGTAATAACAACAAATATACCGTATCCTGTATTATATCCATTGAATAGAGGATTTCGTCATATCGACGGAGTGGCTTTGGTGATGCTGGACGATTCTCTCGAAGCAATATATTCGATCCTTGTGCACAAGATCCGAGGGAAACTCTCTCATCTTTCCATACTGGCCCCTTGGAGCTTTTATTTATAAAAGGGGAGCTCGGGGGAAAATGGACCATGAGTGAAATGTGTGATGCTAATGGTCCTCACATTACATTGAGAAAAGAGTTTATTTGTGGTAAAGAAATGTATTTAGTTGACACTTTTAATTAAGTATTTCTTAACTGTTATGAAATTTGTTAGTCGTTAAGAAATATTTAATTTGTGCAAAAATAATTTGTTTACTGTTAAGGGGTTAGGTCACTCTAAGGCCCGAATTCTGAGATCTTAAGATCTATCTTAGAATCGATCTTAAGATCGTACTTTAGATCAAGCTTTCCATCGAACTCAAGTGGGAACTTCAGATGGAACTTAAGTTGAATCTTAAGATCAATCTTAAGTTTGAACTTAAGTGTCATTATAAGTTTATACATAAGTTCAAACTTTAGTGCGAACTTTGGATCGATCTTAAGTTCAAACTTAAACTTGGTTTCAAGTTTGATCTTAAGATCTTAAGAGCTTGAATTTAAGTTCGAAAGCTTTTTTTTCTGCAGACTTAACGGCATCGGTCACTTTGCTCTCTTCCACTCCATTGTATTTTTCTCAAAATATCTTAAAACACTTTTCTTGAAGGAGTGTAATGTTTTCGACTCATTTTCACATTAAAGTCAAATTTATAACATTGCTCAGATTTATGAGCGGAGAAACATGGTCGAGACAGGCGTTGAAAAAAGTTGGATCGAACTTAAGTTACAGCTCAAGATGGATCATAAGATCAAACTTCGAACCATATTTAAGTTTGAAACTTAAGATCGATCTGAAGTTTGCACTAAAGTTTGAACTTGAGTATAGACTTATAATGACACTTAAGAGGAGGGTAAATACCGACACTAACACCTCGAAATTGCCATCCAAACTTGCTCTTATACAAATGAATGGAATTGAATAAAATTTTAACAATATCATCCGAACAATGGCTGGGATGGAGCCTCGCTAAAAAAATTTCAAAATACAAAAAAAAAATTTAGTCATTTACCGGCAAGAAACTGTAATTGAAAAACTTCAATTATTAAACTTTTACTGCATTTCGGGTAAAATCAAGAGTGAGGCTCCATGAAGAACGCCACGGTACAAATGTCGAGACGTTTTCGACATTATTTTTTCAAAAAGACACGCCGTAAGTTTGGATGGCGCATCAAGAGATAAATATCGATAAATTGTAGTTTTATTGAAAACCGAAATGACGAAATGTAGTTCACAGACGTGCGAGTGAGGGCAGCACCATGGATTCTGACGAATTACCTATAATATTTAGGGGGCTCGAATGAGTTCGTTGGCATTAGCTTTATCGCATTTTAGCCTCTCAATTGACAATTAATTGTTAATTAATTTATCCCCCTCCTAATTGTCAAAATGTAATTAATTTTCATCCACAGTTGTCGGAGAAAGACTGGACGACGATGATACGTCGATAATGTAGGGATTGAATAAAAATGGTATTTAGCCTCCTCTTAAGGTGATGTGAAAGGTTCCCCCACTCCTTCACCCCCACTCCGTCATACCGCAGTCGGTAAATCATCAGTAAATTCAATGTTTTTCATGGGTGCATTGACTTTTCGAAAAAACGCAAAATCTTAGGAAGTGGGAATCCCAATTACGCATCTACTAAGATGTGTTGTTTGCCGAAAAAACCAAAACACATCTTAGTAGATGCGTAATTGGGATTCCCACTTCCTAAGATTTTGCGTTTTTTCGAAAAGTCAATGCATTTATGGAAAAAATTGAATTTACTGATGATTTACCGACTGCGGTATGACGGAGTGGGGGTAAAGGAGTGGGGGAACCTTTCACATCACCTTAAGTTCAAACTTGAGATTTATCTCAAGATTCAACTTAAGTTCATTCTTAAGTTCCAGCTTGAGTTCGATGGAAAGTTTGATCTTAAGATAGATCATAAGATAGATCTTAAGATCTTTAAATTCGGGCCTAAGATTTCCAAACAATTGATTTTTTTTCGTTAAAAAGGTGCCTGATCATCTATAGACTTATATTCCAAAAGAATATGTGGGCGAATAATCCCTAAGTCCTCGATTTTCGTATTCTAGTGCAACCCCTCTTCATCCGCAACGAGCTTTCTACAAACTTTGAACGCGTTTATCTGAGAACTACATTTTTCAAGCCGGTCAAACTCATGACTCAAATAAATTCCAACCGATTCATTTGAGATTTTAACTGTACATTCAAAATAACGTTCCAGCACTACGTAGGATTTTTTCATTACATTGCGTAGTTCCTTTTTTATAAAGAATGTTCTGACGATTATCTCATGGCATTTTACACTTTTTGATTTAAAAACGCGCCATTCTTAGAAAAAACAACATCTCAAAAGAAATCCTACGGACTTCTATAGCTATTATTATATATAATCGAAAAAACTTTGATGCTTCATCGTAACTTCAAAATTATAGGAGCTGTTGTTTCGACCGTCGACCTTCCAGAAACGAAGGCGTCATCGGAAAAATGCTGCGCAGTCGCCATTTTAAGATGTATCGCCATGAAAAATTTTTTTTTGTATTGCCTATTAAATGTACAATAAAACACCTTTCTTGTAAATCCTATTTATTTTATGGTTTTGCTGAAAAAAAAGATATAACATATGCTCTTTTTTGTCTGCAGAGTGGCCTAACCACTTAAAAAGTATTTATTTTATTTATTAACTGTTAAAAAATAATTCATTTCGCCATAATCAACTTTACATTTGGTAACAGTTAACAAATCCTGGTACAATAATTCCTCAGTGTGTCTGTCACAAAATAGTAGTTCAGTTGACAAGGATGAATGCACGTATATTGAGTTACCGAAATTATATCAACAGTGCAATTAATCGAAAATGACAATTCCTCAAATTCTAACTCGATTTCAGGACCATTTCGCCCCCAGTCTTTCCCCATGTACATATGGCTTATGGGTGGAATCGAGTCTCTCTTGCGGACTCAGCGTTAGACCCTTTGCTTCCCCATTTCTCGCCTTCAACGATCCCTCTCTCTTCCTTCCTCTTTCTCTCTCTCTCTCTGTGCTTGCAATTTCCTGTTCTATACACACTCGTCCTCGAAGCCTAGCTCGCTCTTAGCTCGTTTCTGCCACCAGAGCGTCGCTCAGAGCTGATCCATATGTAACGTGAATGAATATTCAACCCCCTCGACGACTGCCATCGAGGAAAGCGGGAGCGAGAAAGAAAGAGATGGAGACGGAGGTCTATCTACGAGCGATTCATCTATGCATCATTCAGGTGTGTGTGTGTGTGTGTGTGTGTGTGTGAGTGTGTGTGTGTGTGTGAGTGAGTGTGTGTGTGTGTGTGCGTGTGTGTGTGTGTGTGTGTGTGTGTGTGTGTGTGTGTGTGTGTGTGTGTGTGTGTGTGTGTGTGTGAGAGTGAGTGTGTGTGTGTGTGTATGTGTGTGTGTGTGGGTTGGTGTTTTCTTCAGTCTACCACCATTACGACGAACGCGGAAGAACCCATCATCCTTCTTCCATGCGTAAACCCAGCTCCCAGCACTCTGCAGCTATCCTCAGAATATAGTATCACATTTTCCCCTCTTTTCCCTCTTCCCTCGTACTCCCTCGCTCACTATTCTCCGAGCGATAATGGCAGACTCCTCTCGTCGATGCAGGGCAGACGGCTCACCTCGAGATCTTGAGTGCATTGATAGTTTACCAGGAGCAACGGAGCGTGAGAAATAGGGTTGGTTTTCATTAAATACTGAAATTACTATTATTTGGCCGTCAATGACTGATACCTTAGGTAAAACTGCGAGATACGACAGAAGCATTTGAGGGGCAGTCGAGTGGAGGACGGAGAGAAATAAGTTAACGGAAATAGGTAAATAGGTAAATAGGTAATTAGGAAATAAAAAAATAGGTAAATAGGTAATGAATCCAGGTGCGAAACACTTGAAGGGCAGTTGAGTGGAGGGCAGAGAGAAACAAGTTAAAGGAAATAGGTAAATAGGTAATTAGGAAATAGAGAAATAGGTAAATAGGTGATAGGTATAGGTGCGAAGCATTTGAAGGGCAGTTTAGTGAAGGGCAGAGAGATATAGGTGCGATGAAAGAGAAACTTGTCACCTGAAAAAAAAATGGAATTGATTTTGTTAGTATAATTCAGTGTTAAATTTAATGCAAAATGGTGGGTCTTCGAAAGTAAAGTTTTGACACACATTACTTCATGGATTTTGATCCGAGTGCTTTGCAATTTTTTTAGAACATTTCAAAGATCATGTACTGTGATGAAATATACTTGAAAAAAATTATTTTCAATTATTGCTACTAGATATGGGTCATTCCATATCGAATCGACCAATAGTTGCAATCGACCCTTTTCAATTTCGATGAAATTTGGTCAGAAGTTTCCTTTTATCATAAAACGAAGTTCAACCTGAGGAATTTTTTTTTTTTTTAAATTCGAAATTCCACTTTTTTTCAATTTTTCAAGTTTATTTTTTAAATATCTCAAAAACTGTTATAGTTACGAAACAATCGTTCTGGGTTCGTCTTAAAGTGTATACTTGCGGCCACAAAAAAACAAAATGTTCCAAAAGAAAATTTTTAAAAATGACGACCTCGGAGAATTTTGAATTTTTTAAAATCGTAAAATGCACGATTGACATTAAATTTTTTATACAATTTTTTTATATACTATCTTTTATAATATTCATAAATATGAATTTTTTAATTTTGGTATTATATATTTGTTTTGATTACCTCTGAGCTAAGTAAAGTTGTGGAATCATGTAATTTTTACTGCTCGAAATTACGAAATTACATGATTGCTCAACTTTACTTAACTCAGAGGTGAAAACAAATTTTTTTTTACCAAAATTGAAAAGTTCGTATTTAAAAAAAAACGCAACTCTAAAAATGTCAGGATCTTTTAAGATCAGTACAAGGTATTATATATACAAAAATTGAATAAAAAATTTAATGTCGATCGTGGATATTCAAAATTTTCAAAAATTAAAAATTCTCCAAATTCATCATTTTTCAAATTTTTTTTTCGGAATATTTTTTTTTCGTAGCCCCAAATATACTCTTTAAGAAGAATCCAGATCGATTTTTCCGTAACTATAATTGTTTTCGAGTTATTAAAAAAATAAACATGAAAAATGGAAAAAAATAGTGAAATTTTTGAATTTTGCGTAACCTTTAAAAAAAACTGTTTCATTTTTTTTCCTTCGGTAGAACTTAGTTTTATGATAAAAGAAAACTTCTGACCAATTTTCATCGAAATTGAAAGAGGTCAATTCTAACTATTGGTCGATTTGACATGACTTATATGTTTTTCTCATAGTTTCGTTCTATGAAATTTAACCAATATTCAGCAAATTACGTTTTTTATAAAATCAATTGTTTTACCCACGACAATCGTGCCTTCCAAGAAACTGATTGGCTTTGCGAAATGGCGCGACCAAATTGCAAATTATTTCTCTAACTGTGAGAAATTTCTCACCCTCTGAATTAAAATACAATCATAAAACCCATCGATTTCATTATAGAATTAGCACAATCGCAACTTGATTGTATCCAAATCTTACGATAAAGACTTACACTATTTCCTAGCTCTCTTCAATGTTTACAAATTTTCCTTATTATTCCAAATAATCGTGAATCGATCGTTCTTGCCTCATCCCCAGCATCAGAGAGAAGTTTTCTCTGGGATTATTCGCTTTTTTTTGGCGCTCGACGATCGATCGAAAGCAATTTTATCGAGACTCTCTGGGAAGTTGTAAAAAGTACTCGCACCAACTTCCCTGACCGTTCCATTCGAAGGGAAGAAGCGTATACATACGTACAGAGAATATCGAAGGGGCGGAAAGGAGACGGGGGCGAAGAAGAAGGGATTAGCTTCGCTTACGCGGTGAACCGAGTTTTTCAGCTTTTTCTCTTTCCGTCGTGGATGAGACGTTTCGGGGCTTCGACGAAAATAAAAAAGAAGAAAAGTGAGAGAGAGAGAGAGAGAGAGAGAGAGAGAGAGAGAGAGGGTGTGTGAGTTTGGACTCTCGAGAAATCGTGTGCCGAGGAGAAAACTCCATCGCAACCGCTAAGCGGCCACGCGACGTACAGGGGAAGTGCACAAACCTCTCCTTTACGTACGAATGTATTTACCCCGTGCTCGGCGCAAAACTTTAGCAGGAGGAAGAGACGAGAGAGAAAAGCAAGCGAGTTTTCCCCGGGGCTCGTTTCCTTACCGCGCGGACAACGTACTTTACCGTACCGGGTTACGTACATATTTTATATACATATATATATTATGGGGTAACTCAAGCCCATCGTCTCCTCTTCCCTTCCTTCTACTTCTCCTCATGGAACGCGAAAATTCGAGATTTATGGGGTAGTTTGGAAAGAGGTAAGAGAAGGGGACGGCGAGAGAGAGAGAGCGAGAGAGAAAGAGAGAGAGAGCGAGGGAGAGGGAGAGAGAGAGAGAGAGAGAGAAGAAAAGGTGGCTTGGTTCACTTCCACCATGGTACGTATCGCTCGAAAATCGCGAGCGCCCCACTTTAAAATTCATGGAGGAACGAGATGATGCTTCAGAGAGCTCCGCTGGTGAATCTCGCTCGGCTCAAACTCAGAAGACCAAAGTCTCTCTTTTTCTCTCATCTATATATATATATCTATATACATCTCGCCGCTTGCTCGATTAAACGAGATCTCTTTTTCTTCTCTGCCACCCGGCTAATCTTGAAAAAGAGATCTCTTTATAACTCGTCACGATCATCTTGATGGTCGTTTCCTTTGATATATCGGATAGATTAATCGACTTGCGATAATGTCACGAGATCCACCGACACTCGAGGATGAGCTAAAATAATTTTTCTAATCTTCATCGACATCTCGATTAATCGTATAATCGTTGTGAGGTCATTCAAGGGGGAATATGCACCTTTTACATTTTCTTAACCTTCCATGTTCACACGGGGTCAAAACGACCCCACGACTACTTTTCTTTTTTCTTTATGAATGTTTTTCAATATATCATTCGAATTTTTAATAAACTAATTTTTAATACATCAAATAGAATGTTTGAAGGATGTTCCGTAATTTTTTGAAATTTTTCCGATCAATAGTTTGGTCACAATACTTGTTCAAAAATGGACCAGGTCAAATCGACCCAGATAAGTGTGACCACGGAGGGTTAAAGGTTGATATGTTAAATTTAAAGTGAAAATTCCAAAAAATGACAAAGTCATAGCCCAAAGAGTACATGCGTTCATTACATGAATGCATGTAAAGATGACCCCCGTAACGCGCTTTTCGCAAAACAACGTTTTTCAAACTGGTAACCAAAATATATCGAAAAGCACTAAACCGATTGACTCCAAATTTTTTGTAGTTATTGTGGTACATAATTATCTAGTCCGTGTCATAGGATTTTTTTTTCGATTTTTAGTTTTTTTTTGTCAAAATACAAACGAATCTTATCTTAAAAATAGCTACGTTGAGTTCAAGCGTCCGCCATTTTGTCAAAAATCGATATTTGTTCAAATCGGCCATGACAAATGCAAGATAATATGATCTATTTTAGTATCCTCTTTTAGGTTTTTCTTTCGTATGATTTTTGACGAAACGCCACTGGGTACTGCAATGGCAGATTTTTTTGCGGCACACCGTGGACGAATTGAGTACTCCGTAAATTTGCAACATTTTCAAATAGAAAAAAATTGGAAACATTCTTGATAGTGTATATTTTTGACTAAAAAATACCCCGATCTGACCAATTCTCGAAATTTACCTTTTTCTCCATTTCCAGGTAAATATTCCCCCTTAAATACTCCGTGAATTTGCAACATTTTTAAATAAAAAAAAATTAAAAATATTCTCAAAAGTGTATGTATTTAACTAGGAAAAACTCCGTTCCGATCATTCCAATTGTTCCCCTGGAAAAAATTCTCGAAAATTACCTTTCTTCCGTTTCCAGGTGTATATATTTTCCCTTAAGTGACTAAACATTTTTTTTTTGAGGACCAGATGACTTGTGAATATTTGAATTAGATTACAAAATACATCGACTTTATTTGAAATATTATAAATTTGCCCTTAATTTCCTCTTTTTTTCTTTTGGTAGGTGAGCATTTTCCATGCGTCCAAGAGAGAGCTTCAGCCATTTTCAAATTTTCAATTCACCTAATTCTGGAAAACTTAAAAAATGTCACATAAATTCAATTCTCCAAGCAATTCCTTAGCGCATTTGTGACCAAAGTTTTGTCTCCGCAGCTGCAAAATCTTGCAATCTAAAAAATTTACAAATATTTTTCGAAAGTCGAAAATGATTTTGCAGAAAGCGATGTCAATTTTTTCAATTATTCAAAACATATGTCAGGGACTATAATCGTTTTTTTTTCACGAAAACAACGACTTTTTGGATAAGCAAGCATATCTAAAAATGTTTAATTGAGAAGTAAAGAAATTCGTGATAAGATGAATTTCTTGCTAAGATTCTGATTGCGATAGCTTCTTCGTTCATCGAGTCTCCAGTCATTTTTTATTTTCAACTCTCTCTAAGCCCTCAATCGTTCAGCCTGAAAACGTCAATCGGAATACATTAAGGGGTTCACAGAGGAGTGGGATTTTTTTTACCCCTTCAACCTCACGATAAGCGTATCTCTCTCTCACCCTCTCTCTCTCTCTCTCTCTCTCTCTCTCTCTCTCTCTCTCTCTCTCTCTCTCTCTCTCTCTCTCTCTCTCTCCCTTTCTTTATGCCTCGAAGCGGTGCCTCCTGTCCCGATAGCCCAAGGGGATCTTTGCCTCCATTGCACTTGGTGTAGCGGCATTTGAAGCTTTTGTGTCGGATAATACGTACGTAAAGGCCAATTTCATCTTTGCGGTTCTCTTGTGCTCTCACATCTTTCACCGCACTATCTTTCACCCTTCCTTCTTTCCATCTTTATATCGCTCTCTCTCTCTCTCTCTCTCTCTCTCTCTTTCTCTCTCTCTCTCTCTCTCTCTCTCTCTCTCATCGCACGCGTCGACCCTGCGTGGCCATTATACTTATAACATATTACTTTCAGTTTATTTCATTTTTTCTTTATTTTCATCTTTATTTTTATTTTTGTTTTTATTTTTTCTCATTATTTGTATCTTTATCCTTTGCTTTGTTTCTTTATTTTCATCTTTATATCACTTATGGTTATTCGTACTCACTACTGAATCTTTTTAGTTATATTTTTATTCTTGTATTTTAGTTAATTTTAAGTTATCTTCCTATCTTATTATCTTTTTTTGAATGTTATTATCTTAAGTATCTTTTATCTTATTATCGAATGTTGTATGCACATTTGCGCCAAAGCATAGCTAGGGCATAATAAAATTAATCAATCAATCAATCTCTCTCTCTCTCTCTCCCTCTCTCTCTCTCTCTTCGATGTTTCCGTTCGTAGTTTTGACTCCATCGTGTGTATAGTTCCCTCTTCGATAATAAGAATCGGAGCTTTGGTTCAAGTTTTCCACACCCCTTTCGATCTCGAGCTTCTTTTTCAAATCCTCTCCCTCTTCTCTCCTCGAATTTCTCTCTCCCATAGTCCCATAGACGTCGTTTTTCGCGCACAACGAAACGCTCCATCGCACCTTTTAGCATTTCACCTTTAGCCTCCGTGATACGACTGGCAGCGTCTTTTCTCTCCTTTATACTCCTTCCCGATGCACCACCCAAACTTTTTTGGTCCCGCTTCTGCTTCTTCTTTTTCTTCTTCTTCTTCTTCTTCTTCTTCTTCCTCCTCTTCATCCCTTTCGCCCCATCTCCCATCCTCCTCCTTCTTCTGGGCTCTCTCACGAGACTTCTCTCGTTTCCTCGTACCTTTGAATCACTTCTCTCTAGCGATTTCCACTTCCATCCTCTTCTCACTCTTCGTAAGAAATATTTTTCGGCTCTCCCCCCCCCCTCTTTCCTCGATCGTTCGGCTCGTTGATCCCGAAAGGAAAGAGTCTAGTGCTCTACTATGAATAGTATGGAAAGCTCTTATCACTTTCTCTCCATTTATTCACTCTGAAACGTTTTTTCTCTCGTTCTTCTCTATCTCGTCCTTACTCTCTCTCGTTTTTTCCGTCATGTACGCGCATGATCATTCGTAATATAAATCCGGCAGGTGTTGTCATAGTTTTCACGTATCATTGAGTAGGCGATGTAAAATTTCTGACGTTGACACTTTTCCGATAAAGTGTCGTTATTCCATTCCAAGCGGGGCAAAGTAACGGAAAGTACTTCAAGTACAAAGTACCGTAAGTACTTGAAGTATCAAGTACCGCCAGTACTTGAAGTACTACTTAATTATTAATAAAGATTTAAAATACTTGAAGTACAAGTACTTGAAAAATCAAGTACCAAGTATCAGGTACTTTTCAAGTTTTCAGGTATATCTCGAAAGTTCTACTACTCACATTTGATTTCTTATTCTCATTTGATTTTTATTCGAGTACTTTTTGTATCAAAACATATTTTCAGCTTGTGCAATACATTGAGATTAAGCTGAGAGAGATTGAAACAGAAGTATTTAAATAAAAATTAAAAATAATGCAAAAATAGCATTGACGATTGTAATTACGGTTTATTTTGATATAGGTTTAAAAAAGAAGAAATTAGAAATATAATATATGGATTGTCAAAATCACTTCAACTACGTGTTCGTCTTCAAAAAACTGTCATAGGGGACAGTTGAGGGACGGTATGTCCATACGTCACGAAATATTATTTTCAATTTCAAAGGCTTTGTAAATGCAACCATCAGCAAGATACATTCAAAAGTAGTTGATATTTGTACTTGAAAAAGTCCTGGAAGTACTGAAAAGTATTTGAAATTTTTAAGTACAATACTTGAAGTACTTTTTAAGTACTCCAAGTACTTTTGTTAGTACTTCAAGTACTTTTTAAGTACCCCAAGCACTTTTGTTAGTACTTCAAGTACTTTTTAAGTACTCTAAGTACTTTTGTTAGTACTTCAAGTACTTTTTAAGTACTTCAAATACGTCGGAAGTACCGGGTACTTCAAGTACAGCCCAGCTCTGCTCCATTCTTCAAAACGAAAAAAAAAGGAAAGAGAATGCAGTATTTATTACCATTATTCCAATGAAAGATTTTTTGAAAATTACAAGAATTAAGTCCAATACTTAAAGTACTTAAAAAGTACTTCAAAGTACCGGTTACTGTAAGTACTGCCCACTTCTGTTTGATTCTTTAAAACGGAAAAAATTGAAAGAGAATGCAGTATTTATTAGCACTGTTCCGGTGAAAGATTCTTTGAAAATTCCAGCTGCGATTGAACTTCATTGCACGATACTAAATGTGGAAATAAAATAAACGCGCTGCGAGAGCTTCGCCGAGTAAAACTTTGAAATACCACTGTTTTCTCTCCTTTTTTCCTGGATAGAACTTTCGTGTTATACGAGTGTTCCCTGAGCGCGTTTGCGATTTCATCCAGCATTCTTCTCTTTCCGGTACTGTATGCTGCAGTTATGCCCCGTGGCATGCGCGGATAGAGGACTGACCAGACAGAGGAAATCGTGTGTCCTAGAAATGCTCTTTTTTCTTTTTCTTTTTTTTCTCGTCTCCCTTCACGTTAATGCGTCCAAAATTGCGCTCCCTTGGCTCGGAGTACCGTTTCAATGTGTGGGCAACACTACCGTGATTTTTTCTCTCCCTTCGAGTATCCGGCGAGAATATCTATGGGGCATTCCACACCAAATCGGATAGTTTGAAAAACTTTTTTTTATTTCTTCAATTTTTTTATGTTTTTGAGTACCCATCAAAAGATCTTTCCTGTTAAATTTTGAGATTTTTTTGATTACCCGTTCAAAAGATGTTAAATTAACAAAAAAACCGCTCTTTTTTTGGTATTTTGGTCATAACTTCTCTAATAATGATCCAAATTAAGAGTTTTTTTGTTCGAACATTTTTTTATGGCCTTTTCAGAAAAAAATACAACAAAAACATTCGACATGTTTTTGAATGAATTTTTTGAGTTTTAAACGTTGAATCGCGTTTTTAAAAGTAAATGTCATTTTTTTTTTTAATTTTTTTTTTCAAACATCTACCTATTCAACAATTTTTAAGAATAGTCCAATCATGGGATCTCAATAACTACTATTTCTTTCGATTTTTGAAAATAAAAAAAAAAAAATTTCAAATGAATTATTATGAATACCAATTTTTGTTACTGTATAGTATTTCTTCAATATTTAGAATTTATTTTCACACTTTTTAATTGTTAACAGGTTCTTAAAATTAATAATTAATCGTTAAGTCTGTTTATGAACTATAATAACAACAATTTTTATTTATTCACATATTTTTTTGAAAACCTTACATATAAGATTATTTCCTGAATGAGAATATTCCTTGGCCAATACGTTTCTTTTGCTCATTGGAATAATTGAATGAAATTTCGGTGTCCCCCTGTGATTGACTTCGCAGTATTTTATCGCAAATAAAATCTTTCTTTTGCATCTGAATAATGTTTCTCATGTGAAAATTTCACAGCAATATTCGGTAGACTATTTAGGTTCAATGCTCACTCATACAATTCTTGAACTGTTGTTATTTGCTCATCGATTAATTATTAATTTTAAAAATCTGTCAACAATGAAAAAGTGTCCAAATTAATTCAAAATGATTTAAAAAATACTATACAGTAACAAAAATTGGTATTCATAATAATTTATAAAAAAAAAAATTTTAATTTTCAAAAATCGAAAAAATCAGTTATTGAGATCCCACGATCGGACTAGTCTTAGAAATTCTTGAATAGATAGATGTTTGAAACAAAAAATTTAAAAAAAAATTAAAAATGACATTCACTTTTAAAAACGCGATTTAACGTTTAAAACTCAAAAAACTCATTCAAAAACACGTCGAATATTTTTGTTGTATTTTTTTCTGAAAAGGCCATAAAAAACAAAAACTTTGAAAAAAAACTCTTAATTTGGACCATTATTAAAGAAGTTATGACCAAAATACCAAAAAAAGAGCGGTTTTTTGTTAATTCAATATCTTTTGAACGGGTAATCAAAAAAATCTCAAAATTAAACAGGAAGGGTCTTTTGATGTGTACTTGAAAATATAAAAAAATTGAGGGATTAACAAAAAAGAAGTTTTTCAAACTGTCCGATTGGGGATGGAATGCCCCCTATACATATACACATACACACACATACACAAACACACACATCTCACGCACATAAAGAAAGAAAGGGATGAAACCATCATCCCACTGTCTATGTTTGTTCGTATACGTGCAGCGAGAAAAAGAATTGGGCACGATGGGAATTTTAGGTGAAAAATACCAAAAGCTCTGGTTGGAAAAAACCCCTCAAGCAGAGGAATTCGACTGCCTCGCAGTGGTAGAAAACTGGGATTGCTCATTTTATCTTGCGAGTGACGTGTTTTGCCATTTCAAGTGGATTTTTTGTGCCAAAATTCGTCGCACAAAAGTTCATTTTCTAGGCCAAGGATAGCCGATGAAATGTGACAGTACAAGATTCAATTTCATTCCCGTTTTTTAAATCAAACTCATGTCGCCCAATGCTGAGTGCATTTCGTTCGATTTTTTTCGAGTCACCAGAATCATGAAAAAAAAAGAAAAGATACATTTCTCTTAGTCCTAATTGGCACTTTTGTTATGCTGTCATCTTAAATAACTTTCGGGTGACATTTTTACCTTCGCTTCTTTATAAAGAGCGCTTTGGTTTGGTTATTTTTTTTTTTAGATTCCATTGCAAAAAAAGTTCAAAATTTGCAAAAACGTCGAGAAATTACAGGGCTGTCTGAATTTGGTTTGATTTTGGTTTGAATTTTAACAGTTTTTCCGATTCTAATGACTTCGGTTTTTGCAACAATGAAAATTTTGTAAAATTTCAAATTTTTCCAAAAAAAATGAGTAAACCTTCTAACCTGTACAAGTAAAAAATACATATTACGACAATTTTTGGCACACTTACAGTGATCAATGTTCTTTGGTATCAATTTTGACAAAAATGGATTGAAGTAAGGTTATAAAAGTATAAAATTTAGCAATATAATAATTGACGTGAACTCCTTGATTCAGGCAATTCTCCACTGAAATTCTGTACACAGTCAATTTGGTAAGACCAAGATCGTTGCCTACTACTGATTTTTGTGAATGAGGTATTCCCGCGCAACGGGGCCCCGTTTTAGGCCGACCACTTTCAATTCCCATGAAACGCGATTATGTTTTAGTGTTGTCTGAAAGTATATTGTACACCAATTTCCAGATCTCTAACTATAATACTCTTTGAAATACACCAAAAGTTATATTTCAAACTTTTTGCGTATTCAGCGCTTCGGCACGGTGCGAAATAAAATCGAAAAAATTCTTTGACAATAGCTTTCGATCGGAAATTTCTTGCACTTTTTGAAAAAAATATCAGCGATTCCGAAAAAAAACGAATTCATTTAAAATTTGACCAAAAACCGTAAAAATTGATTTACAAAAAAAGAGCATAATTTAATGCGGCGGAACAATTTTTTTCATGTTTTGTATATATCTGAGAAGTCACAATATAAATTTCAAGTTGGAACTCACATCCGCTTACTAATTCCAAGTCTTTCAGCAGGATAAAAATGCTTAAATATCGTGTTTTTCGTATTCATCAGTGCCCTGATGTATTATATAGCGTTTTTTAACGAATTTTGAATTTAGTAAATTTATTAAATTTATTAAATCAAATTTATCAAATTTTAAATTTAATAAATTAATAAAACTCGAAATTCGTTATAAAAACGATATATATATCAGAATATATCAGAGAACTTTTGAATACGAAAAACACAATATTCAAGAATTTTTATCCTACTAAAAGACTTGGCATTAGTAAACGGATGCAAGTTCCATCTTGAAATTTATATCGTGACTTCTCAGATATATACAAAATATGAAAAAAATTGTCCCGCTGAATTAAATTATGCTCTTTTTTTGTAAAACAATTTTTTCGGTTTTTGGCCGAAATTCAAATGAATTCGTTTTTTTTTTCGGAATTGCTGATATTTTTTTCGAAAAGCGCAGGAAATTTCCGATCGGAAGCTATTGTTAAAGAATTTTTTCGATTTTATTTCGCGCCGTGCCAAAGCTCCGAAGCGCTGAATACGCTAAAAGTTTGAAATCTAACTTTTGGTGTATTTCAAAGAGTATTATAGTTAGAGATCTGAAAATTGGTGTACAATATACTTTCAGACAACACTGACACATACTCGAGTTTCAAGAAAATCAAAAGATATCGGCCTAAAAGGGGGTCCCGTTGAGCGGGAATACCTCGAATATTTGATTAAATGCTGCAATTTGAGTATTAAATTTTTTTTTGAAGCCCAAACTATTGCTAAGAAGTGCATTCACCGCAGCACAACTATTGACTTTTGACGATAGAATTCAATTTCAACTTTTGCTTTTGCACATTTATAACAGTAACAAATTTTGAATTCTGACAAACATACAAAATCCAGAAAATTAGAAACTTGAATATTGCTCCCTCAGTTTTTTCTGTCCTCCACGAAGGTTTATCGAGAAGCACAAATCTTCGTGCTCACTCAAAGAGAAGACTTTTTACTGTAAAAAAAAGAAAAAAACAAGATTTTCTCTTGATCCAAGGCAAAAGTAATGAATCGTTGAATTTTCCAAACTCGAAAGGAAATATTCTCGCACTGATTCGAACAGGATGTAACTTTACAAAATTTCGTCATACTTCAGTCGTATCCTTTCAACGTTATCTCCTGTATTCTCGTTTCATCCGTCAGTTTACACAAATATTATGAATTCAGTTGAATATTGAACGAAGTGATGAGTCTCTGGTCGCCCGAGGAATTTTCGATTAATCGATTCGTCCGACTTTATGTGGGAGGGTTTGCGCGCGTGAAAGTTCACGTACAAAGGCATCCCACACGTGCGTTCGAGAGTTGGGGGTACAAGCCGCGAGGGCACACGACACGACATCGATCTGGTTGGAAGTGAGTGAAATCGAGGCTGCCTCTCTCATCCTCTCTCGCGCGTATGTATTTGTGTGTGTGTGTCTGTGTATGTGTGTGTGTGTGCGTGCGCGCGCGCGCGCGCGCGCGCGCGTGTGTGTGTGTGTGTGTGTGTGTGTGTGTGTGTGTGTGTGTGTGTGTGTGCGTGCGCGCGCGCGCGCGTGTGTGTGTGTGTGTGTGTGTGTGTGTGTGTGTGTGTGTGTGTATGTGTGTGTGTATGCCGTTAGGAGGAGGTCGTCTGTGAGGTGATCGATTGTTTTAGGGTTACCGCAAACACACGAGACATGGTCTGGTTCAATTCCCGCAGGATCCCTCCACTATACCTACCTATCTCGCTGTTCCACAGAAGACGAAGCACAACGGGCTCGTATAGTCATCTTGGGTTGCCTTCGTCCAATGCCTTTGATACCGCAGCGTGGAAACGGCGCAGGAAGGGAGCGACCCCTCGCGAACTTCATGAATGTGTAAAGTAGGCAAGCCCGGGCCCTCTGAACCTCATGGTTAGCCCCAACTCGATCTTCCATTCACCTTTTCACCCATATATGTCTCGCTTCTCCCGCGAGTCTCGATATTTTCATCGGAAAAAAAGCCATTAAATGGTTTGCGTTCAGTTTTAAGCTACTTACATCAAAATTCAGATATATCATCCATCCAAAAATTCTTATAAAAAATATACCATTCAATATTTCGAATTGCAAATTTTTTTAGAACTTCTCAAGAGGTTACTTTCCAAAGTTATACAGGATTTATAGTAAAGTATGAAAGTTAAATATGATTAAAAAATTCAAATATTTAAAAAAATGATAAAATGACAACTTTTGCGACAAAAATCATAATTTTTTTATTTTTCGACAAAAATGGCTAAAAATTTGATTGAGTTTGCTTAATGTATAGCACTATAAGAAAAAAATTATTAGTTTAGGGGGCTTTTGAGAAAGGTATTTATTCTGGAAAATTACGGGAGAAGTTTGACAAAAAAAAACTTTTTTTGAAGTAAAGATATGTTGTAATACTTTTCGTTTCAGACAAATAATCATAAGCTTTACATTATAAAATAACTGAAAAATGTTAATCAGTATGAAAGAATACATTGCAATTTTTTTTGAACGTGTTAGAGGCCGGCACAATTTCTGCACAGCGTGAACTGGTGTTCTTTACAGACAGAACGGTGACAGGCTGAACATCCTATTCGACCTATTCTGTCTACTTTTCTTGTATAGCATACGCATCGCTAGATTCTCGGTAGTTCAATCTTCATGACAGGAGCATCGGATGAAACATCTTTCTCATCATCGAGACTGTGCATTATACGGTATCTAATTATTCAAAAAAAATGTTACATAGCACTAAAAAAAAAAATGAGACATAACATAACGGTATATACTTGCTGTGTTCTTCGCCCTGAAGTCGAAATACAACAGCAAAAAAATTTGCACAACATTTTCGCACTCGACCTTACTTGACCCACTGAGGTACAGGCGAAACCAGTCGACTTTGAACAACTACTACATAAAAACTTATTGTCTTGGAGTGATGCTATAAACTTGTAGCTGCATCCTTGAACCAATGACAGATGTCACTATAAGCCCTATTTCTTAAATTTAGGTACTTAAAATTGAGGAAATTTCGGCTTGGGGCGTTTTGTACCCCAGAGTGTAAAGTAAGGGTTAATACTTTAGGCCTGGGATGTTTTGTACCCCAGTGTGTCAAGTAAGGGTTAATGAAATTATCCATGAACTAATGATAGATGTCGCTATAGGCCCCATTTTTTAAAATTTAGGTACTTAAAATTATGGAAATTTAGGCCTGGGGTGTTTCGTACCCCAGACTGTCAAGTAAGTTAGGCCTGAGAAGTTTTGTACCCCAGTGCGTCAAGTAAGGGTTAATGAAATTATCCTCGAACTAATGATAGATGTCGCTATAAGCCCATTTTTGTAATTTTAAGTACTTAAAATTGAGGAAATTTAGGCCTGGGGTGTTTTGTACCCGAGTGTGTAAAGTAACGGTTAAACTACAAGGTTATCCATCAAGCCTTCCTCCTCCCATTCTTCTTTTCGATCACATATGCATCGCTCGTCTCGGGAGTATCGATTTTTTTCGCCAAAAAAAGAGTTTAGATAAAAAATAGAGTTTCCATTGACCTGACATATTTTTCTGTTATTACGACGTTGATAAGATTTCAGAATGTATTACAAAACCTCAGAATCTTTTTGGCCCTTTTGTCTCAAAGATCAAGGATGACTTAATATGTGGATGTAGCCCCATTTTTATTTCCCTTTGCATGAATTCGGTTGAGGCCTCGACTAGGCCCCGATCGGTTTTCTCTAACTTACTTCAGGCCCTTGACTGGAAGCCCAATAGGGCCCCTGAATGGACGGTCACGCTTTTTTGACAAGGGCCTTAGAAGGTTGCCAAATAAGGGCCTTTACAACCGCCTCACGTCTGCCATGTTGAATCCATGACAAGCCCTATCGGGGCCCTAGTACGTACGTAGTATCGCTATACGTGTAGATTGTAAAATTAAATTATTTCAATAATAATAACAATGTCATTATTATTTATTATTATTATTATATATTATAATAATACATTATTATTTATAACTATTATTATATATTATTAATAATTCTCCAAGAGAGTTTTTACAAAAAAATAGTATGAAGCAGGGGGTTTCCATGTAGAAATCTTGCGGATATGACTTCCCTCAAGGCATGACTTCCTAAGAGGCCTGACTCTGCGGTGTCGAATACAACCCGTGCTCCCACTTCGGCTATATAAACCTACTATTTGCATATTTCGTATGCGAGAGAGCGCACGCCGTATGTGACATCTCATGGCGAGTCTCGGAACTAACTCCCTGTGAAGCCCGATTAGGCCCTCAAAGGGTTGCCTCATCAGTACCATGTCTGAAATAATTAGGGCTCCGATACTTTCGCCCTATTTGGGCCCGATTTGGTTCTGTTGTAAGTATACTTCTTTAAATATGGATCGCCCGATCGAAGCCCGACAAGGTCCTCAACGGGTTGCCTTAGGTCAGCCATATTGTAAGTAAGCCTGGCAACCTTGGCATTGCCCTGTCACGGCCCAACCTAGCGGTGCTATAGCAATTCATGACAGGACATCGAGATTTAGGCCCGACAAGGTCCTTAACGGGTTGCCTTAAGTCAGCCATATTGTACGTAAGCCTGGAAACCTTGGCACTGCCATGGCGGGGCTCAACCCAGTGGTGTTATGGCAATTCATGACAGAGCATCCACGTTCAATCCCGACAAGGTCCTGAACGGGTTGCCTTAGGGCAGCCATATTGTAAATAGGCCTGGCAACCTCGGCATTGCCCTGTCGGGCCCAACCTGGTGGTGTAAGGGCAATTCCTAACAGGGCATCCACATCCAAGCCCGACGAGGACCCGATTTAAGTCAGGGCTTCCCTATAATTTTCACGCACGGGTCTTTTTAAATCTATGAAGTCGTTTTCGAGTAAATCAAAAACTAAGGATGTGAGACTCAAGCCTCCCTTTAACAATTGAGACCGAGAAGCGCCGATTGATATATTCGCACGTTCTTAACTCGTCACGGATTATTGCTGATAGTGGCCAAACACTCTATCCACTTATCCTAATGTTCGAGATCAAATCGACTGAACTCAATCTTTCCCCGTCTCTTCGAAAATCTTCACATATTCGTTTTCAGTCGATGGTACACTGAAACTCGTTCATCTTTCACGTTAGAGTGTACTAAGTGGCGAAAAAGTAGCGCTGTTGGGTCAAGAAAAGCAGGCGGAGTTACGAACCCTCGTCAAGATTTCACCTCGATGGACTCTGGACTCTCCTCCGGTTAGCTCTATCAACTGCTTCAACCTGCATTGGAATCATGCTGATGGGAGCCAGCTGGCAATATACTCAATAGCCGGCAATATATGTAGTGAGATCCTTCTTTCAGATTAATCTATTGGGCCGGATATCCCGAGAAGTACTTTCGTATAACGAAAATGATTTTTTTTCTCGTACGATGTAATTCCCATTCAAAGGGATTGGAAGCTTCATTGGGGGTGTTGAATGCCTGGAATCTCGTACGGATATCCATTATCGTCCGGTCATGAATCGGAATGTCTTGCCACCCTCGTCAGAAAGCTCGTCAAGGACGAAGGATACGCGTTAATGGTATGAGATTCGAATTCGTGTTGTTAGCGAACCCAGGCCATGCATCTGCAGCCTCCCAAACGATCGGTCATCCTTAACCCCGGCGTGACAGTCGATTTCGCAACGTACACGCGTATATGCAGCATAACGGATCATTCACGATCGCTACAATTCGCTCCCGGCAACGTCTGAATCCCATCTTCCATATATACAGGGTGTTCCAGAAATGAATGGCATTACCGTGAGAGTAGATTCGTCACGTAATATTGAGTATAAAAGTCCTTTGCCATTTTTTGATATTTTCAACCCCTGAATTGTTATTTATTTAATTAATTATTATCGTTTTATTGAGTAGAAAAGTCCTTTGCCATTTTTTGATATTTGCAACGCCTGAATTGTTATTAATTTAATTAATAACAATTCGGGAGTTCAAAATATTAAAAAATGGCAAATGACTTTTCCACTTGATATTACGTCACGAATCTACCCTCCCGGTATTTCCCTTCATTCCTGGGACACCCTGTATATGTCTGTGAATTATACGATCATCCTTTACGTTTAATCAGACTCGTGAATAGTTGCACTATCGATTTTATCGTACATGATTTCGAAATTTGGAGCTGGTAGTGTCTAATGGAATGCGACCAGTCGTTCGATCAATCAGGTACGTCGCATTGTTTGTACGACATGGCTCGTTAAAATGAATCCCTCGGCAGGGAAGTACTAATCGTTCTGGTTGTGAGTTGTGAGTTATTCAAAGGTCACCTTCGATTATTTCAAAGAACTAGTTGAATAAATAGAAAAAAAACTTTTTTTTAAAACGGTTTTTTTCACAGTCCATGAATATTTTCTGACAATTTCCCGGCGTGAGATAAAAGTCTTGAGTCTCGAGTTTTGAGAGGTAATGTTGACGCCCTCTGATAAAATACAATCCGTTATTAATTGAGTCTCGAAAATACATTTTCAAAGTCGTAAAATATTATGAAAACGAATAGATCAATCTATCTGAAATTTTTGTTCCTTTTTGTAGATGTCAAAATTTATTATTTGATGAAAGGATTTTCTTTTTCGATTCGTACCTCTGGTTAAATGAATAGAAAATGGCAATTTTTTCGCAATAAAACGCGATGCTGCCTTTAAGCGCCGGCTATTTGTTTTAATTCCTTATTTAGGTGATTTCTTTGATTTCTCACAGGATAAGCTGATGGACTAACGAAATTTGATTGGGTTCCTTATTTAAAATGAGATTTATTTCGGATCAGGTTCAAATGACTATCTGAAAAAAAAATCTTTTCAAGAAATGCTTCTCGGAAAATGACCGTAACTCCGTGTTAATTACATATTTTAACTTATAAAAAATTACGGACTATTTTTTGATTATATTTTTTTAATATCAAACTCCTGTACAAACATGCAATCACCCTTATTCAAATAAAATCCACAAAAATGCGCTTTATTCGCTGGCCTGAGTCGGCGTAAACCCTTAATGCGTTATTGATAACTGAACAAACATAGTTTCTGGTAATGAGGACTCACGTTAAAACAACTTTTCCTCGAATGCTTATTTGTTCGGGAAACTATACCTGCCAATCGAACAGTGGAGAATATTTCCTGAACGTACTTAATTGACATGAATTGTCGTCATGTTTGTTCCGTTTCTTTCTTTCTTTCGCTTATTCTTGCTCTCTGCTTCCATTAGTCCGCCGCTCTATCTTTCATATACTTCTGCTTGAATGTTGGCTCGTCCTAACATCTGTAATTTGTATTTCCAGTGACAGTTTATTCTCTGTCAATCAGACTTTTGTCGATTCACATCGTTTCCGGTAGCTCCATTGTTGGGCAAACACTGAGGAATTAACAAAGGCTCGATCCACCGTTGTAGAGCACACGGGAGTCCTTCATTTAACGATGTGTTTTTAAGGTGTTTTTCCTTGAGAATCGGTACTATTTCCCACACAATTCTCGATTTGCTTCACACTTTTTCACTTACAGAACGCATCGACTCGTCGCTTGTACTACTTTGATATATATTCCAGAGAACAGCGAGATTGATCGATCGCTCGAGGAAGAGAGAGAAAGAAAATGAGAGAGTGAGTGAGGATAAAAAACTTTCGTTTGCCTCGTTGGGGTAGAAAAATATTGGATATAAGAGAAAACAACGAGGCGAAGAAGTGAAAGGAACCGGAGCGAATCTCAGTGTACTTCATCCTTTCGTAACTTTTCTCACGAGTCTATCCTTTGCCCGATGTTCTCGTGCATGGAGAGAATGAGGTTGCCTTTGAGAAAGCACATAACGATCTTGCGGTAAAGCCGTTGTAACGTTGTGAAAAATACAGAGCGCACTGGAGACGAGAGAGGATGGGAAAAAAACAGCAAAGACTCGTCTGACCAAATACTGGCTTTTTCTACTTGCGAAGTAAAACCCGCCCATCGTTGCCGGGAGCGTTCCATCTGCACGAGCCAGAGGAAAATTGGCGAATCGATTCGTATTCGTTTGGCACGAGCGTGGCCAAGGTTTTCCTCGACTAACTTCGTGAAAAATCGTTCCAAATCCATTTCTTGTGTGTTTGTCTCTCTCCTTGAGCTAAATTCCTTTTCTCCGGAAGATTCTCTCCTCTCTCGACGTTGCGATGGGCTCGATGAGATCCGTTCCACGCCGCCATTGTTTTATTATTTGTTCTCGGGGCTCGACACTCGATTAAGAAGGAACACTCTTGAGGGATAGCCAAGAATGGCGAAGAAAATAGAGGGACAAGAGAGGAAGAGCGGAGGTGATAAAAAAAAGTCTTCCGAGCCTTCGATCTCGAAGTAGAGGCGAAGATGTAGGCTCACGTTTATAATCTCTTTGGCTATAGAGCGAGAGAAAGTGTGACGAGACTTGGTTGAGAAAAATTATTTATTTCTTGGCTGTGGTGATTGATGAAGGGCGTCGGTTCTCGTGATAAAACGTACACTGCACGAGCGAGGTCGATGGAGCGGATGAGGAATGAAGCGAGGGTGAAAGATTTGATCTACAGCGCCCAACCCTCTGTTATAAAAAAAAAACATCCTGATTGAAATGCATACCAGACGCTTGTGCGATAATCCCAGTAGGGCTTTGCGAGAATGGGCAATAATAAAAAAGCCGTATTCATTCGACGATTGACGTTCCAATGTAGACATTTGTTGGGGTATCCGTTTTCAGTAAAATTCCGATCGGGATTTTTTAGGGATTCCCTAAAAAAGCTGGATTCCTTGATGGATCCCTGGTGGGTCCCTAGTGGGGTCCTTATTAACGCTAGGCAGCAATGTAAAAATTCATATTTAGATCAAATCTCGATCAGGATTTAGTGCGGCAACTCCGAAATGAGTATTCCTGTGCAAAAACTGCTAGGATCTTCCAGTTTCCCGTAAAATCTCGATCGAGATTTCTTAGGGATACCATAATAAGGGAGTCCTCACTGGATCACTGGCTGGCCCCAAGTTGATTCCAGGTTGCTTATTATAAAGCTAAAACTATATGCTTTTGATTTCATGTTTTTGTGATTACATTAATGGCGACTGATTATAGGACGTGCTTCAGCAAGTCATTTGGGTAAGACACGTTCACACAATGTGTTAGTCATTAATAAAGACAATGTATGTAGTTCAGGTGCCTTTCTGAAAAATGCTCATTTTAATAGATGGGTGAGATAAATGTCCCAATACCCGACCACGTCCCAGTACCCGACCATTTGAACCAATATATCAGCATGTTAAGCGTTCACTTAAGAGAAATCTTCAACTGTGAATTGATTTAATATCCAGGATTCATAATCTACGTTTACGACACTACTTTTAATAGTTCAAGAATAGTCTGTAATTTAATTTTGGATAAATATGACAGCACGCGTACTATTCGTGGCAGGGAAGCTATTGTCTAAGCTGAAGTACCAAGGAATCGCGATATCTTATTGAAGCTATTTCAAAGTGGTTTTTATTGTTTTCGAACTGAGCCTTAGCTGTTTTTATTCGGAAAGATACCACTAATTTGATCATGTCTCAATTAGCCAAAAATGTGTTTTAAGTACTTAATTTTCATGTCCGGTTATTGGTACATACGAAATGTATCTTGTACCGATAACCGACCATGTGTCCGGATATCGGTACGTGCTCGCGACTATGTTCAGTCCCAGTAACCGGACATCCGCTGACATGTATATTATTCGTGCATAACCTCAAAATTTCGGTGACACATTCTCCGAGCAGCGACGCATTTTTCTCAATTCCCCCCTCCTTTCCCCCCACCATAGAGATGAGTGGTCGGTTATAGGGTCATAATGTGTGGTCGGATATTGGGTCAAATAGAAAAACGGTTGGTCGGGTACTGGTACATTTACATTTTTCAGTATTTTCGGTTATTATGAATAAACGACCAATTATAGCTACAACTATACCCTGTGTTTTGGAAACTAGAGACTTCAAGCTTTCCCATAGTCTTAGAAAATAGTTTATTTTTGAACGCGAAAAACAAGTTAACTTTTTCGTCGCCTCTTAGATGGTTGGGTATTGGGATATTTACCTTAATTCTCCGGAAATACTCATTTTCGTAGCAACCTAGGAGATTTTCAATAATCCCTCTAATTTCTTAGTCTTTTTATCATAATATATTAAAGCATGATATTTTAGAACAAGGCATCAGAACAGATTTTTTAAAAAATCGTCTTGACCGTTTTTTTCTGGTGTTTGACCCCTAAACATAATTCCTCTGGCCTGTAACCTTCGCATCTTTATTGTAACAGTCCAAAAAAATACTTTAAAATTAGAAAACTGCGAATAACAAATATTTTCCAAAACTGAACGCTGGTTATCCAAAAAAAAAAAAATAATAATAATGAGCACAGATATATCTCAATATAAATCGACAATCTTGTAACCTGCTTTAACGTCATTCCGCTGAGCCGATCGAAAAGTGCCGACACTAGCGCAATAGATAGCGGTAGTTGTTCGAGCGATCGAGAGCAGTCTTTCTCAGATCTAATCAACCGAGCTGACAATTGCTCAAAGTTTCATTTTCGATGTTTGTGACTTTTTTTCTCAAAACAGTTTGGCTCAGGTTTATATCACAAGCTAGAGCGTCATTCCTCTGGCAAGAGCCAATTACATATTTTCGGCTAAAATAAATCTTGGTTTATTTTTTTTTAATGCAAACTATTGAGCACAAGTTTATGGCTTCGTTTTGAAATTAAAAAAAAACGAGCATGTCATATTATGACCTAAAAACCATCAAAATCGTCATTTTTCTGGCATCATTTTTCTGCATCATTCCTCTGGATCAGATCCAATGGAATGTCGAATCTGCCAGAGCAATCACTCAAACAGGGGTTTGAGTGACGAATAAAAATGGGTTTGAATTAAAATAATTCCTCCAGGTTATTGTCATGCCGTTATAAAGAGTTGTAACCAAATGTTGCGTCATTTGATGTGTTTGTGCAGGGAAGTAAGATAGTCAGTTTGTATTTGCGTTTCATTTTTTATGATAACCGCCTATAAGTGTTCCAATATTGAATATTCTCATAAAATGGAAAATACTGAAATAAACTAATTAAAGACGTTACAGCAAAAGGTTTGCATCATTTCTTTTTGCATTCTCTCCTCTCACACTACAATTTCTTGAAAGTACGATAAATCCCGCAAAATAGAAAGACCAACTTGTTCAAGTGGTAATGACGTTTAAATATCTTATACTAAGGTCATCAACACAGATCTCAGAAGGCTAATCGATTTTATGCAAGGCTATCAGAAGGATCACCGGATCAGAAAATATAGTGGTAATCATTCTCCGATTCTCGTTCGGTTGAACACGAAGATGCACGACAGGGACTTTGCCGGTGGGATTCCGTAAGACGTTCGAGAACTGTATGAGAAGGATTACGTCACCAGGATGAATATATTATACCTCTGATGGATGATCTTTCATCCAGCCCTTACCGCCACTGTTACATCCCATCATCCCTCGAATAAACTCGTATACTCCTCGAGTATTCCCGAATTATAGGCCACACACCTCGATCATCGTCGCAGCGCTTGCGATGCAGCGTAATTTCTCACTACCGCAATACCATGAGCGCAGCTATATTCCCAATGCATCGCGGCTGAAATTTCTAAAGCTCGTGCAGCAGTTTGCCGGAGGGATGATAGTCAGGCGCTTGAGGCTGCTAACGATGAGAGGGTGGAGCTGCGAGAGGAATCAATTATTGTCATTCCGAAGTCTGTAGTCGCGATCCTGACGGCTGTTTCCGTGATCTATGTTTAGGGGTAGAGAGAGAAAGAGAGAGAGAGAGCGCGCGAAACCCCTGCACCCCACCAACCCCTTTCGGCCAAGCGTGAGCTCGACTAACAACAATCCGTTAGCCTCCTGACTCCGACACTGTGACACCTAACTGGAATACGTACACCCTCTGTCACGCTGTACACATCGGATCCATACACACGTAGCCATATCTGTTATGTTTGTACATGTACCTTGGTGCTTCTGTAGTGTCTTCGCGAATACAAGCGCGCAACAGTGACGATGAGAAGCCCCTACCCTTGGTGGTACGTATCCAGCCACCCAGTCAACCTGAGTCCTATGTATTAGCGTTCGCACCGGCATACCATCGCATCACGAGCGAGCAATTTGTCACGAACGGTGCTTATTAGGCAATTCCAACGTTATACGTAGCGGCAAGCATAGACGATGGCAGCGTTTTCGTTATATATATATATATGTATATATATATAAATGTCTATGTGTAGGCGTCGGTGGCGTCGGCGTTCCCTCGGTCATTTATCGACGCGCTCGCGAGCGCGTCTCGCTACGATATGCGGTGAATTTCATTAGCTCCAGCAGCGCAGTATAATTCGCGAACGCAAGCCAAGATTGGAGCTACACTCACACCCCCGAAGCGCCAATACTGGAACCCTCGTGTGTGTGTGTGATTGTGTTTGCCGTGGCAGTTTATTCTGGCAGCTGTCGAGGCTATTACATGATTTTCCGATCGAAACGATGGAACATATACCGAGGAAAATCTGGGAGTTGTATATGAGAGAAGTTATAGTCAATCATTAGGTCAAGAGAAATTATAGTCAATCATTAGGGTGGTTTTTTGGAAACTATGTAGCCCCCGGTGGAAAATAGAGAGAATGATTTATAGAGAAGAGAATGAATGTCTGTGTAATGTATAGTGGCAATAAGTTTTATGCCTCATATATATTGAAGAAGATGCATCTCAGATTCACTGCCACCCAAAAGTTTGGAAACACTCGCCCCGATTCCGCACCGCACAAAAAGTTTCACTGCTCCTTTAAAAATGAAGATAAAAAATCGAACAAGCGGCGTTTCAAAAGGAACATATTCAGCTTCATTTCACTTCTCTTAAACAAATTTTTCGAATTTTTTTGAACCCGGTACGCCCTTTGAAACATGGTCGTTTTTTGGCTTTTTTTGCGTTGAAATTTTGGTGCACGATCAATGAAAATTTTTTTCAACTGTTTTTTGTGTGGAAAACTTGTGGGGGGGAATATAAATTTCAATTCAGTTTTTTTTTAAGTTTCATACGATTTTTTTCGCAAAAATATTCAATTCTTGGTAAATAACGACCATATTAATAAAATGTCGCGTAACTAAAACTACTGGGTTTTCGTGAAATTACTAAGAGGGTAAAAATTTCCATACAATTATTCTGGATCCAATGAAATTGTTTCAAATTTTTTTTTTCATAATCCGTTTTTTGAAAATTTTTCCTATCAGAGATATATATTTTTATCTCAAACAATCAGGATCTCTCACCTCATCTACACGGGTTTTTCGATGAAAAAGCCGCGTAGATGAGGTGTTTCGATGAAAAAGCCATGTAGATGAGGTGTATGAGACCCGATTGGTCAAGATAACAAAAACTCTTGTTGGCAGGAAGAGTTTTTGAAAAAAATTTCTGAAAAAATTTCATGGAATCCAAAATGATTGTATGCAACTTTTTACCATGCAGATAAGGTGTTTCGACGAAAAAGCCGTGTAGATGAGGTAAAAGACCCGATTGGTTAAGATAACAAAAACTCTTGTTAGCAGGAAAAAATTAAAAAAAAAATATTCTGCAAAAATCTCATTGAATCCAAAATGATTGTATGCAACTTTTTACCATCCTCGTGATTTCACGAAAACTCAGTAGCTTTAAAGTTACGCAACATTTTATAAATATGGTCGGTTTTTACGAAAAATTGAATATCTTTGCACAAAAAAATCGTACAAAACTTTTGAAAAAACGAAATTGAAGCTGATACCCCCTCCCCCCCACACAAGTTTTACACAAGAAAAACAGTTAATCAAATTTTTCATGGATCGTGTCCCAAAATTTCAACGTCAAAAAAAGCCAAAAAACGACTATGTTTCAATAGGCGTACCGGGTTTTGAAAAAATCGAAAAAATTGTTTGGAAAGCGCGAGGTGAAGTTGAATATATCCCCTTTGAAACACCGCTTGTCGAATTGAAAATTTCTCGTAAGAAATTTAGTACTGTTTCTATAGAGAATTGACCTCGCTCAAGTCAAAGTCTGACCAAAGGTTTTTTCTACTACTGCCAGATCAATGGTGAGATTTGACCAAAAAATTGCTTCTCGAAATCTAACAATTGGAATATCACAAAGTGCTCAGCTGTGTATATTCTTTGTGAGGAAAAAGATGTAGAGAACCTTGAATTCTAGGTGATTTTCTATCTATGGTTTGTGGGTGGAAATATTTCTGAAATCCGCACCATGCAATCCTGCACCGTTGAGATAGTTTAAAAAAAAATTATCAACATTCGAATCGTCCCAAAGTCCGGAAAAACATAGTAGAGCATAAATTATTTTCGATGATTAAAAAAAAAATTACTGATACCACTAACGAAGTTTTTTTCACTACCTTCTATTCGCATGAATTTTTCCAAAAGTATTTCAATCAGTAAGTTTGATGTTGTCCAGGTCCTAGTTCATCGTTACTACGAAAGATACATTCAAAAATTAACCTCAATCACCGGCTTCAGTCCGATAAAATCAATGCAAGATCAATCGTCGAAGCTACTGATTTGTCGGCATCGTTAAATTGGAAAAATTTCTTCACCATATTAATTTCTCCACCATGTTCTTCGGAAGAACGAAGATATAAGTGGAGCGATAAAAGGAGAATGGAGATAAAGGAAAATTGGAGTGATATGCCCGATGGTCGACCGTCGATCTAAAAAGAACGAAAGAGAGTGAGGTATAAGCGAAGCAGCGAATAGGGGTTGAAAATAAGGCGATGGAAATGTGGGATGGGTCGGAAGCATTCAGTGTCGGGGACCGGAGAGCTATACGCTGGCGAGTCTGCTGCTGGTTCACTCCTAATTTGACGCTTTCGATAAATTTAACAAGCTCGTCACGGAGCGAGGGAAAAAGACGCGGGAGAGGGCGGGTAAGGGGGAACGCGTATGTCCGGGCAGCCTGCCAGTCGTTCACGTTCACGGAGTCCGCGCGACTCTCATCGTCTCACTTGGAGGTATCTCGCCAAAGAGGGCGAGATCGTAGAAGTCCACGGAGGGAGGAAGAAGTGAGGGAGAGAGAGAGGGAGGTGAATGAGGAATAGAAAAAGATTTGAAAGGGAAGAGGATGGGCGAAAGAGAAGTACCTCGACACCATTACGGTCCCGTATTCCAGGCGAGCATCCCCTAGCGGGACGCGATGTCGGCGAGCCTGCAAAAGCACGCTAAAGCAGGACGACGGTCCTTTCGTAGTCGTCCACTCAGTAATACGGGGAGGGATGTTTCCTTTTTTCCCGTCGGTCCTCTCCTTCCGCGTCTTCTTCTTGCTTCTTCCTTTCTCTCCTCTCGTACACTTCGCTATATCCAGTACTGGGATTCCCTCCTCACCCTGCAACTTGCTCTTAGAGACCCAGTCGCGTCGTTAGGACACGCTTTCGTAGACATTCCATACTGTCAGACGCTACGATGAGGTGAGAACATGGCAAGCTCTCGACACTCTGTAGAATCTCCTATATGGGTGATTCTCCCGAAATACTCATTTTAGCTGTAACCTAATTTTTACCAGAATATATTGGATCATAATGTTTTGAAACAGGGTGTCGGAACAGAGTTAAAAAAAAATGATTTCAATCATTTTTTTCTCGTGTTTGCCCACACGGAAATATAATATACCGGAAAATATATTTTTCGATATACGTAAAAATATATTTAAAATATATTTGAAGTGTACATTATGTATTCTAAATACATTTTAGATGTATCTAAAATATATATCAGATATATATTAAATATATAATATGTATATTCCATATAAGAAATATACTCAAAAATATATTCGTGATAAGTACATTTTCGGCAGAAAATATTTCTTTGAAATATATATTAAATATATTTTAGATTTATGATTAATTTGCATAAAAATATATTTTTTGATATATGTAAAAACATATATTGTGTATATGTAAACATATATTAAAATTATATGGAAAATATATAAAACGTACACTCAATATATATGTTTGATGCCTTTAGTATATATCTTGACTATGTATTTTACATATATATTGTATAGATTTAAACAAATATTAAAAACATATCTAAAATAGGTAAAACATATATCCAATGTGTTTGTTTGATATATTTAGTATTTATCTTCAATATTTTTCATATATATATATATATATATATATATATATATATATATATATATATATATATATATATTGTGTATAGTTTCAAATACACCGGAAAGTACATCTGAAATATATTAAACATACATTCAATATTTTCGTTTGATACATTTAGTATATATCTTCAATACATTTTTTATATATATATTGTAATATTTTTAAATAGATTAAAAATATACCTAAAATCATATTTGTAATACATACATTTTCGGACAAAATATACTTAATATATCCAAAAATATATTTTCCATAATATTTGCCGATATATTTTATTTCCATGTGGGTGACCCCTAAAAATCATTCCTCTGGCCTGTATCCTTTGCATATTCTCATTTGTAACGGTCTAAAAAAATACTTGCAATTTAGAAAACTGCAAATAAAAAATGTTTTCTGAACCTTAACGCTGGTTATAACCTCCTCCTGAAATCGGAAAAAAAATAATGAGCACAGATATATCTCAATAAAAATCGACAATCTTGTAACCTGCTTTAACGTCATTCCGCTGAGCCGATGGAAATGAGTCGATATTAGCGCAATAATTAACCGAGCTGACAATTTGTCAAAATTTCATTTTCGATGTTTGTAACTTTTTTTCTCAAAACAATGTCGCTTAGGTCACAAGCTGGAGCGTCATTCCTCTGGCAAGTGCCAATTACATATTTTCGGCTAAAATAAACCTTGGTTTATATTTTTTTTTAACGCCAACTATTGAAACCGGATTTGAGTGACGAATAAAAATGGGTTTGAATAAAAATAATTCTGCCGGGTCATTGCCATGCCATTATAAATCGTTATAACCAAATTTCGCGTCATTTGATGTGTTTGTGCAAGGAAGTAACATTGTCAGTTTGTATTTGCGTTTCATTTTTCATTATAAGCCCCTATAACTTACAGGGGCTTATAATAGCAAAATAATAGCCTCATTTCTCTGCCTTCGCTTTTACTCCTCTCGCACTACAATTTCTTCAGAGTACGATAAATCCCGCAAAACAGAAAGACCAGCTTGTCCACGTGGGAATGACGTTTAAATATCTTATACTAAGGTCATCAACACTTTTAGAAGTCAAAATGATTATTTAAAAAAAAATGTTGTACCCTCGAAATGGAGTATTTCGGGAGAATCATTCATATATAAATGTATATGAGTGTGTGCAGTATACTCACCAATCAACAAAACATTCATGCAAAATGGAGCAGCGTATAAAATGTGTAAGAAGAGCGTGCGAGCTTTTTTTCGAGGAAGCTATTCAGGACGTCGATGTCCAAGAACCTCCGGTATTTCTATCTATCTTCCGTGAGAAAGGACAAAAAAAAGGGTTTCCACTCTCGTGGGGAAACGGCTTCGAGGGATTCGAGGCGAAAATTTTCCAAAGGCGTCACGAAAACGAGGGAATGCTCATAGCGAGAGGTTTTACAATGAAGCACTAAGGAGGATTGTATTAGAATACGTTTGAGCTTTTTGTAAAGTAACCGATGGAAAAGCTTACGAGAGTAAAGGGGATACCTTTTTATCCGGATTTGCGGGGTAGATATGGGCGTGCACGTTTGAGGGAGAAAAAAAGCGTGGGACTTCGCGCGTCTCGTTGATTTCTTTTTTTTTCATCTTCAAGCCTTCAGGCGTCTCTTCGTTCTTTCTCATTTCTTTCACCAAGCGGATGAGAATTATGTGGGAAGGACGCAAAGCTCGGGCGACTGGCAGTTTTCGCGAAAGCTCTTCCCGCGAAAATAAGGGCTGGTGAATATTTTTGAATCGGAATGGGGTCATGAGTTACATTTATATCTCTGTATAAGATATTTACGATAGGGATACAGGTAATCCAGGAGCTTCATTAAAATACTTGATACCCAAGAAACACTTCAAAGCGAGAGGGAGAGGGAAAGAGGCAAGAAAAATACGGAGAGAAAAAGCTCTTTGGCAATTCGTGGCGCATGACGCGTGTTATATGGCACATAAATGGCTGCACACAAAGTACAAAACACGAGCATTATGTTTGGCTGAAACTGTGCGTAACTGTTTAGCACCTTGCGTAAACGAAGGATCGTTTCGCAACGGGCCGTTTCGTTCGACATGCATTCTTCTGGCTACACTTTTTACCGCAATGTTTGAAGAGCTTCTCTCGAGTATGCATAACCATGAAGCGAACATTGTGTACGATTTTTTTACAAGCTCGCATCCTACGGATGCAATATTGAACGCTGAAATTCGTCGGTAAGGTGATAACGAATTCTGGGGTTTTCTGGGGTTTCTAATGTCAAGCTGGAATTTGATGGTGAAATGACGCAGTAAACGCATCAGTTCGTTTACTCCGGTGACAACACAGCTGAGTAGCACACTGAATCCACAGTAATTTTCGAAAAAGAACTAAATAAAGAAAAACAAAAGTGTTTTGGACAATTGTTTGGTTTTTCCATTGGCAAATTTTGCAAATTTCTAGAAACGAGAAACTCTTATCTTAATTTAGTTGCATATTGTAATTATGCGTAGGGAAGCGGGGGGCTTGTTGTACCAGTTTTTGGAAAAAGGCCTGTATTGTCTAAAGTATGTATACTTTTATGGTTGTGAGTATAAGGGTTTATAAAGTATATATTTAAGCACTAATTCCAATGAAAAAATAATTTAAAATCTTTACCCGTCTTCCGCACCAGACACTTTCTGAAGAAACCCTGCAAATTGAAATTTGCACACTGCTTCCTCATCTTTATCCATAGTTCACATAGCTTCCTTCAACACACAGTAGCGATCAAATTTGGCTTCTTCATAAAGGAAGTTTTGTTAACTATTGGAAAATATTAGTAATCAATGGGCAAATTCTATCGATTTTCCCCAAATTTGATAGCAAATAACATTAATAGCTATACTGGCTCTTCACAAAATTTTATTGCAGTATCTAAATAATTTCAAAAGTTATAGCGTTTACGCTTCTTTTATAAAAATTTAAAATTTGATACAAATTTAATCATTCGATCGATTTTCGCCAAATTTGATAACGAATATCCTCAATAGCTATATTAGCTCTATGTAAAGTTTCAGTGCAATATCTTAAAAATTGCACAAGTCAGAGCGTTTGCGCTATTTAAAAAAAAAAAAAAAATTTCGTAAATTTTTAATCCCTTGATGGATTTTTGCCAAATTTAATAGCGAATAACCTCGATAGCTATATTAGCTCTGTGCAAAGTTTCAGTACAATATCTTAAAAATTACACAAGTTACAGCGTTTAGGCTATTTTTCAAAAAAGTCAAAATTTTAGAAAATTTTAATCCCTCGATGGATTTTCGCCAAATTCAATACCAAACAACCTTAATAGCTATACTTATTCTGTACAAAGTTTGAGTGCAATATCTTGAAAATTGCAGAGGTCAGAGCGTTTACGCTATTCTTGCAGAAACGAAAAAAGTCGATAAAATCTGAATACCCGTTATAATTGAGATAAAATTTTTTTCATAATGAAGAGCAATTCGTGCTCGACAAGTATGCCAAATTTTAGCTTGATATCTCGAGGCGTGTTTTCGAGTTATTAATTATGTACATCTGAAACTCAGGATACACACACAAACACACACATCCATCCGGACATTTTTTCTAAATATGATTTCTCGATGTTTTAGGACATTTTCACGCAAAAAAAGCTTCCCTTATAAGCAAGCAAAATGGGAGCTGTTACAACTGACCCCATGTTTGGGGCTAGTTGTAACAGGCTCGGGTGCAGGTCCTCTTGCTTCGATGTCTGGTGGAGCACTGGCGGTGTTTACGTTATGCCTCGCGTTATAAAAAGGACATTTAGCTTAAAATTCAAATCGAAATGGTTTAAGGTCCCGGTCCAAATTGAGTGTTAAGGCTTACCCCCTATAACTAGCCCCCCCGCTCCCCTACTCAGAATAATATCCTCTTGTATAGTATTCTAATTCTTTCAATAGTATTTTCATAGCATTCAATGGCCAACCCTTATAATCAGCACTACAAACCTTTCCATCGCACCGGATATTCAATCTATCCCGGACCAGAGGATTAAATAGATTCCGCCGGATATTGTTTAGCCTTGAAGTAACCCCCCTTTCATTTGAATGGTTTTTTAAGTCACTATTTTATGTCTCTTACGTTATGTCTCTTATCCCTCAACGTTGGCTTTTCAGCAGTGTCGAGGATAAAGCGATTGGGTTTTCCGCAGGCTTACTTCGTTGGGAATACGAGTAACAGCGGACATATAAAGATAGCGAGAGTATGAAATGAGAGAGAGTGAAGGGAATATACTATATTGTGGCAAGGAGACCAAAGAGGGTGGCTAAAGTGATCGAGAGGTAGCCACTCGCTCGCTGTGTCGCAGAGGACTTCATCAGGACGGTTTAATCCACCAGGTTTTACAGTCCGACTGAAAGAAATAGAAGGTAAAAAAACGCAAAGCTAAAAAACACGAGGGAGCGAGAGCTAGAGAAAATAAGAAGAAGATAGAAGGCAAGTGGAGAAGGAAAGTCGGAAACGGAATTCGTTAGCGGTAACTGGCGCTAGCTGGATTAGGATCTCTTCACTCCACGGGCGTCAGGTCCACCCATTGGTGACTATATATCCTCCACATTTCGATGTACATATATATCTGGGCAGCGATGTAACTCGACAGAATGTGGTCCCCACTGTTACTTGCATTTGCTACGTTTTTCTCTAATTCCTGAAAAGCAATCCGATTCGTGATTCTCGTATTTTCTCTGGAAATGCCAAACTTTCCTTCATCGTCATTTTCCCCCTATATTAAATATCGTAACGTTACTTCCGTGCGGATAAAAATAATAAAAGAAAGTTATACGATCCCTGATTTTTCAGAGTTGAGAAACTAATGCAACGACCGATGTTGATGCAACCTTGAATGAAAGCATATAAAAAAACCAACGAAAAAAGAAAAGAATATCTGTATTCAAGATTTAAAGAAACTTCTTACTTTTTCTCTTGGTTGTAATACTGATCCACTTTTTCTTTGACTTTATCAGATTTCTCGCTTTTTTCGATAACTTCATCATGAAGGAACGGAAAAAAAGACACACCACGAAGTAATTGAACTTTTCACTTCGCGGTATTCGAGTTCGCAAATTGGCCTTTCAGGATTGATGGTGCGCGAGAAGTCAAATGTTCGCTTGATGAAAAGACCGAGGGGTCCTTCGGTGTGAAAGCTTGAAAAAAAGAAAAAGCTTCGGTCAATAAAGCGAGCAAAAAGACGAACAATGAGGGCGCCGTAAGTCCAGCTCTGAGAGATGCCTGATGCATATTAATGAGGACCTGAAGCTTTCAACTCGTTAAACTCACATTTTGCACGCAAATCACAAGAAGTCACAATGCAACTCTCGCGATTTTCATGATGAACGTTAACATTTTTACCTTTTTTGTTGCGAAGAAATTGAATCTTATTTCGGAATTGCGAATATAAAGATAATGAAGAAGGAAGTGAAGAAAAAGCTTCGAACTGTACCAGAATAAGATTCGGGAAGGGTTGCTTTCACGCTGCACAGGATTCGAAACGTTCGATCACGTTCCCAAGATTGTGCAGATAACGTTGGTTTTCCATGATACTATATATCGTTTATTTTCCCGGAGCCTTTTCTTTTCTTTTTATTAAAAAAAAAAAAATGTATTGTTTGTCCTGTCACTTTTTCTTTTTGACCGCGCTCTTTTGTTTTCCTTGCCATGGCGGAAATTCATTTCCATTCGTTGAATGAATATTTTGAGGGCACATATTTGTTTTTATTTCAATTTCTCTCTGTGTACGAGTGAATTTCAAGCCAGCTCGTGCAGAACGTCACGGCCTATTTTTAAAATTGACTTTTACCCGTGGAGAGCCAGGAGTCTCATCGATTTTTCTTCCCATATCCCTCTCTCTCCTCTTTCTGCGCTTCTGTCTCTATTTCTTTCTCGATGCCCCAACTTCGCTATCACGACTTGTTTCCCGAGATTATTGTCTTTTCTCCACCGGCGATGGGGGCCTGTCGATCTGGATTTCTCTTTCTGTTCTTTGGAAGAGAAAAAAAAGCAGAAGAAGAATCGATGCGCATAAGAGTGTTCGATTTCCGTTGACCCGTCGTGTGGATTCAGCGACGGGTCCTTTTTACAATCGCGTCCATTCAATAGATAAATGCTGGAAGCCTTTGTCTCGTAGAGTCTTAGGTACGGAAGATTTATCACTTGGGCAAGTGGGTTTTCGATTAATGACGTACTAAAGCTTTTTTTGCGGTTTTTCCGCAAAAACGTTTTAGTGCATGTTATGCGGATTTTTTTACAACACCTTCTCGATATAAGAGCGCTCTAAGGCGGTTAGGAGAAGTCAATTCCAAGAAAATCGTCGCCAGAGCGTTCCCCCACTTCTACACTAGAGCCCCGTTATATGCAACCCCGTTATATGCAACAAAGTTCAGAGCTGTATATCTATACATCTGTCCTCAAGTATACCCCCGTTTTGTTGCATTTAACGAAGCTCAAGTGTACCTGCAGAGTTCGAGAATCGCTTTATCACGAGAACTCGATATAAGAGCTCGGACGGCGTACATAAGTAGAGTGGGGAACCAATAAAACTCGCCTAAGCAGAACGGAGGGGAAATGCTCTTATATCGACGACTCTTATATCGAGGAGGTACTCATTTGCTGTGCACATGTAGCTTTTACCGATGCTAAAAGAAAATTCCACACAAAAATAGAATAATTTTCATGAAGATGAAGAATTTTCATACTGTTACGATTCAGAATTTTTTCAGGAAGAGATTATCTATTTTCCTAAGCCCATGGTCGATGCAATTTTTGTCAAGATTGATAAGCAATATTTTATTTCGCATTTTTTTTCAAAGAATAACTGGGAATGCTCCCGAAACTTTGCAGCTATCGAGCCCGAATTTTGTATACGAATACACTCGTTGACGATGTTAACTGTTATCAAATTGGTAACAAATCGCTTGAGGTGTTCATATTTAATAAAATTACTAAACTGTTCGACGAAAATTGTGCAATGTCTAACGTTCATATTTTTGCAGCTATCGAGTTAGATCTCTTTAATCCAAGTACATTGAGTAACAAGTTTGGTAGCTATACAATAAAAAATTAATGGTTCAAAAATTTCGAATGGTATGAAATTTTCAGGTTGAGAAAAATAATCAAAATGCTCTGATTTTTCTAACTTTGCAGTTATCGTTCTAAAAATCGCCGCACAAATACTTTGATAAACATGAATATAATAAAGGTGCCAATTTTGAATCGGCTAACAGCCCATGCTTTGTTTTACATCGATTGTTAAATTTATTTTATAAAATTTACAAACATAATGGCACATTAGAAAGTTTTAACGAACGATGGAGCAAAAATAAGGAAGCTTCAGGCATGAATGAATGATAATAGAAAATATGTTGATTTTGAATCGTACTGTAGTTCCCAAGAGTTGAAGAGAAATGCTCAAGAAGAAGATCCCGTATCTCTCTCACTCGACTCCGTTGGATAGAGCGTTTCACATGGTAATCCACCTCATGAATATCCTGAATGACGATATAGCGATATATGTATACACCATCACACATCCCTCTACATATCTATATATGGGGCTTTCCACACAGATTCTATCTGGGTCTGACCCTTCACCTCTCCGATTTTGTCCACGATTTTTCATGGTTTTGTAGTAACTCTAAAAAGCACTCGGAATTTTTCAAAGATTTTTTTGGAGCGATTTGACTTGACTATATTTTTATAAACAAATTACTTTCAGCCCAAATTTAAAAATCTAAAAGAAATCACAAAAATCCCGTTTTTTTTTAATGAAAAATTTCAAGCATTGAGCCAAAGTGGGCAAGGGTTTCCTTCTGTTTATAACGAGCTTTTTCGAAAAAAAAATTGTAAAGAATAAAAAGGGAAACCTGAATTGAGTGGGCCCTCATCCAAACATTTTTCTAAACACCTTCAATTCATACGAAAATGTTTGGATAACGGCCCACTCAATTCAGCCTCCTCCTATTAATTTTTTTTTTCTAAAAAGCTTGTTATAAAGAGAAGCCCTGCCCACTTTGGCTGAAATTTTTCATACAAAAAACGGGATTTTTATTCATTTTTTCAATTTTTTAGATTTGGGCTCAAAGTAATTTGCATATAAAATTACAATTAATTCAAATCGTTCCAAAAAAAATCTAAAAAAAATCCTGAGTGCTCTTCAGAGGTACTACAAAGCCATAAAAAATCATGAACAAAATTGGAGAGGTGAAGGGTCATACCCAGGCTGAATCGGTGCGGAACGCCCAATATATATAATATGAAGAACGCTTACTGCGGTAGTTGTCCGGAAGTGAAATTTCGCCTGCAATAATATCCTCGTATGTGCCTGGCGTTCGTTATACGTGCGTGAATTTTTCGTTTCCAGCGCACAATCGTAATCCTAATTCATCGATGCTTTCTCGATCACTGCATTTTTTCACGTTTTTTACGAGGGCCTTTAACCGTCTCATCCTTTTCTCCCATCCACGCATAGAAATATAGCTCGTTCGTGGAAAAACTTCTCGAAGAAATCCCATTTTAAGGAAAACTTTTTCACCCCACTCGCTGGGATTCGCGAAATGGGCAATCGCGATAGCACATTTTGGAGAGAGAGAGAGAGAGAGAGAGAGAGAGAGAGAGAGAGAGAGAGAGAGAGAGAGAGAGAGAGAGAGAGGGAGAGAGAGAGAGAGAGAGAGAGAGAGAGAGAGAGAGAGAGAGAGAGAAGAGAGAGAGAGAGAGAGAGAGAGAGAGAGAGAGAGAGAGAGAGAGAGAGCGAGAGAGAGAGAGAGAGGAGAGAGAGAGAGAGAGAGAGAGAGAGAGAGAGGAGAGAGAGAGAGAGAGAGAGAGAGAGAGAGAGAGAGAGAGAGAAGGTGAGTGAGTGAGAGTGAGAGAGTGGGAGAGATTCTCTGCCAAAACTGCACAGAGAGTAAGAGAGAGAGTCAGAGTGAGAGAGTGAGAGAGCTTCTCTTCCGGAACTGCACAGAGATAGGGAGAGAGAGAGAGAGAGGGAGAGAGAGAGAGAGAGAGAGAGAGAGAGAGGGAGAGAGAGAGAGGAGAGAGAAAGAAAGAGAGAGAGAGAGAGAGGGAGAGAGAGTCGAATGGAAAATTGCAAGAATGTATTTCACTCGTCCATCCGCACAGCGTAACACATGAAAACGCACGCCGGAAAAATTATGTAACGAGCAAAGTGGATGCTGTGTGTGTATATCTATGGGCTCACTGAGACGTTTATCACGACGATAACCCTCCACCTTACTTCGCCGCAAATGCTTCGCTCTCTCTTCCTTATCTTTCTTCCTCTGTACTTTACTTTCAAACAGCGAAGTCGTCGAAAGTACCGTAGACCACGTAAAAAACGAGACC